>JARVJN010000453.1:21575706-21586669 GCA_031763805.1 Argolebias nigripinnis
CAATATTTTTTTTTGTTTTTTTCAGAGATTACCTCTCTAACATCAGTCTAGTGACAGAGTGAAGAAATATGTTAAAATATATATTGTTAGAAAAGTTACATATAGCAGCTTTAAACTGGAACAACACTGTTTATGTATTACAGAAAATATACATATGGTAGGCACACTTAATGATATTGTAGACCATTGTGTTAGGTAATACATTCAGCAAGTATTTTTACTTCAATACTTTAAGTATTTTTAAAAGGAAGTACATATTTACTTTTACTCAAGTAAAACATTAATGTGGTACTTCTACCTGTTTATTTGTACTTTTACTTAAGTACAGTATTTGAGTACTTTCTCCACCACCGGCTAAAAGTATAGGATCAATGCCTATTAAAACATATATCAAAAAGTAAAAACTGCATAAAGAAACAAAAAAAAAAAACTTGACTTAAAACTTGTTTTAAACAAATTAACTAGAGTGCTGTGTCTATTTCAGCCTTTACTGGTTTCAAATACTGTATTTCTTTATATGCCGATGATATGACTGCATTCACCAATAGAAATTCACATTGTTTTACTGCTTATCTCACGAGCCTTGCATAGTGTGTTCAACAGTTTTATAATTGGAAACGCATTACTGGTCATTATAGATTTGTATAAGCAACTTCAAGAACAGCTTCTTCAAGCCTGTCTGCACATTTAGAAGTTCTCTCTTGGGAGACAGAGGCAGCGGTGCTCCAGAAAGAAGGGAGGACAAAAGTGGCAGAAAATAGAGGACTGACAGTCAAGCAGGCATAAGAATGCTTGTAGTGTCTTGGAATTTGTTCATCTCATTATTCTGCTTTCCACGGAGAAACTACCCCCTCTTCATCCCCTAGTTTGCTGAACATTATAAATCACCACATCTGCAGGTCATTAAAGATACCAGAATCTTAGCTTGTGGTGGGAAAGCAGTGCAAAACACAGCAGATAAATAGTATTTGCCTCCACTGCTGCATCAGCAGTTATTCACTTCACCACTGTCTGCTTTTTTTTTTTTTTTTGGTAGATTCTTCATTATTAGTGGGTACTGTGTTCTAAATCTCTCTAATTTGTTATTTGAAATAACTTGTATTTAAATGTAAATGAGGGTCCAGCATTCATGTGACTGTTGTCTTGTTTGTGCTTATTTATTTATTTATCTATTTATTTATGTATTTATTTATTTATTTATTTATTTATTTATTTATTTATTTATTTATTTATTTTGGTGGGAGAGGTCATTTGTTTTATTCCTCCATACAATTTTTTCCAACTACTGTATTTACAATATAACTACTAATACCAGTGCAATTTCAGTAATTTTGGACTTTATTTTTTTTTTTATTAAAATGTTCAGCTCATTAGAAATCTTGGTGCTGTTAGTGCCTGACAAAGGTTCAGCATCCCCCGATTGCATGATGTTGGTAATCATGCCCATAATTTTTGATTTGTCATGTTGCTGTGTGTGTCATATTGGTGCAGAGTTACCATATCTCACTTAAAAATGAGTCCTTGTGACTCAGTGAGACTACAGTATTTGGATAATTAAAGGTTAAATAAATAAATAAATCTCAGGAGGATATTTTCCCAATTTTTGTAGGGCTCCATGTAGAACTTGTCATCAAGCAGCTAGAAGGTGGAGCAATAATGCATTTTCTTGTGTGTGTGTGTGTGCGCAGGTGTGTTTGTGTGTGTGTGTGTGTGGGGGGGGTTCTCAGTTTGATTGTGAACATATTCATTGGATGCATATACCCAACTGATAGGGACTTTGGCTTATTCAAAATGGCTGTCACCGCCAACTGACATTTGAAAACACAAAGACTACCATAGTACAGCTAATTTGCAAATATCATTTTTCTTTGGGCTGCTCTGCTTGGTAAGTGTCACCACAGTGAGCACACTTACACAAACGATTTACATTTGCTTTAAGCCAAATGTCCTTCCTAACACAACCTGAGCTTGAACCGGCAGCCTCAGAACTACAAGACCACAGTACAGACCACCAATCTGTCATGGCCCATAGCCAATTTTACAAATATTGAGCTAAATATCATTGTGGGAGTAGCTGAACAGTGTCCACAACAGACACTTGGAGAAAGAAATAGCACTGTGACAAATTTTGGTTTAAGATTTTACATGCAATTTTGGTGAAATGCATTTCTAAATATGTGCATCTTGTGTGCTCTTTTAATGCATTTTACTCTTGTTAATAATCTTGCTTATTATAAGACAATCAATTTTGACCCTTATTTCACATCTAAACTGTTATTGTAACTAACTATGTTAAAGAATGACACATTTAAGCTCTCCAAAGTCCACTCCCTGCATTTGCATAGAACCAGCAAAGCAATAAACAGCAAGTTAAAAGTTTTAGGCGCTTTCACAGTCTGGAATTTTAAATACAGTATATTAGTTTGCTTGATAGCAAAAAATAAAATTACCAAGAGCATCTACATCCAGTAGATTGCATAAGAAGTTTGATTAGTTTAATGATAGTCTAAAAAGTTGGCATTTGAATCACAAACAATCATCAAACCACAATTACACTGTGCACCATCTGGACGAGTGCTCATTTTTCATTTTCATGCCGAATGGGGACAGTCAGACTTTACAGAGATTTCTTTCTTTCTCCACTTCTTCTTGGCAATGTGATACAGATGAGTGCAGCTAAGATAAGGCAAGCAAAAAGCTTTGGCAAATGAAAACTGGCACGAGGTTGAAGAGAAAAAGTGATACAACCTTTGACCCCCAAGGAAGTTAGTACTAACCCAGTGTACGGATGATGCTGGTGGCCGCTGTTGGCTGTGACATTATAAAGTGACAGAGAGACGATGGATAACTCCAATATCACAGCAAATGCAAAACCATCCCTCTTCTCTCAATGACAGCAGGATTACTCAATTGCTATAAACCCCTAATATATCCATGTTGACAGGTCCACAAGTATGAAATATCGGGACACTAGGCGCATCTTGTTTTTCTCTGTGCATGGTTCGTTGCAAGTTGTGACTCGATGACGAGTTTTCATTGCTAATTGATTTCAGTAGTTAGAAACTGTTCTGCAGCTACATCAGAGCTGATTACTTTTCCCTCCGGGAAGTTTCTCTTGCTGCATTACAAATCACTAAAAGTGTTGGCAGTGGAGGGGGTGCATGACATCTGAGCAAACTGACGCTACAGGCACGTGGTTTCATTGGAATTAGATACACATCTAGATGCATTAGCGATCTAAGAATGCAGTGAACAGCAACTGCAGAAAAGTTCAATGCTGAGTGGGGAGAAAAGGGGAGAAATATTCATTGACAGTTGCAATGGGCTGATTCAGAATATTTCCTTGGCAACGATCAGAGATGAATACATTACAACAAAATGATACCTTGCATGATTTGAAAGGGTGGAGGAAAAGATGTGGAGAGATACCCATACATATGAGAGAATGTGAGGCTTGTGAGAGGGAGAGACCCAAAGCATATGTCTAACGTTACTCAAGGTTTAGCACATGGAGGCACACTGTACACAAATATTATCCTATTTAACAATGAGTTTTGTAGAACTATACTTTTAAAGCTGCATTTATTCATTGCAATATTTTACCACTCACAATCATCAACTCAGGATGTGTTCAGATTTCTTGTTGAGCTTATTCCTGGTCTGCTTAGTTATCCATAATGCCATTTTTATATCCAACCAGCAAATGCCTGTTAAGAGGTAACAATTTGACTGGGCAGTGTTTTAACCAAAACTGCTTTCAAAGCAATGTTTTGTGTTGAATTAAACGTTAGTTTATGGCCAAAACTTTATTTAGCTACTCACTGAACCATCCATCCTGTAATTTGATATGTGTAGCATCAAATTTATCATCTAAGTCATTAGTTCTTTCAACGTTGACTGCATGCAACCTTGGTCTTTTTACCCACGTGGGCTTTGCAAACAATAAAAAGCATTCACAAAAGACAATACAACTACAAGCATGTTACCAACACTGGACTAAAAATCTACCGGTACATTAGAATCAAAATAAGCTTTATTATCATTGTACTGAAATACAGTGAGATTATGTTCGTACAGTCGTCCGACAGATGGGCCGAGTGCACGTTGCTGCTGCTCCTAAAAGCGCGGCCCCTTATTATTTTAGATAGAAAGGGGGAAGAGACCACAAGGAAAGGATAGTGGTATTATAAAAAAAAGATTTCTTCACACCTTGTCTTTATCAGGACACGATTTAAGACATCAAAAAAACTCGACCAGCAAGCACATTTATAGACACATTACATATGCATTTGATGATAAGATGGTGAGATTTGTCCATGAAGCACTTCCAGATGGTCCATAGTCCTGTTAAGATGTTGACAGCTCTGATAAGCATTCACAGAAGTTCTTGGGTGGGGGCACGATAGACAGAGCCTTAAGCCCTATTTGCACGGGATTAGTTTTACTTTGGGCACACATGGTATTTGTAATAATTACGGAGATTTGCTATGTTGTTAATCTTGTGCGAATCAGCCATGTCATTAATGTCAAAAGTGAAAATACCTCTGCAAATTACCTACTATATGTTGCTGAACTCCGAGGTCCTGTGATAATACTAATCCAATGTAAATCGGCATCTCTGTGATTTGGACAGAAATGCACAGGATCCTATACATAATGAGGCATTTTTTGTTTTTGTTTAAGTAACATAATTTAGGAAAATATAGAACAAGGCTATTTTAAATTAACGCACTGCTCGCTTTGGCTAGTTTTTATTAATTTATTTTATTTTGTATGTATTTTTATTTTCGCTTCGGCTTTTATGAGCTGCTACTTCCTTCACCGCAGATGACAGGAGGTGCAGAGATGCATGTGTGCAACTGACCCATTCATTCATACCCGCTTCTTCCTTTTCAGTTAGCGGGAGTCACTGGTGCCCATGTCCAGCCATCACTGTGCGAGAGGTGGGGGACACCCTAGACAGGTTGCAAATCCATTTCAACTGACGGGTTAGCGGCCGCGCGGCCGCTCTCGCACATAGCTGGTGACAGCTGTCCGTCTGAGTTTAACATGGCTTTTTTTTCCCCTCTAAACCGGCCGGTCGTTAAATACCATATTTTTCTTTTTTGCTTTGGTTTTTATGAGCTGCTACTTCCTTCATCGTAGTTGACAGGAGGTGCTGAGACAGGCACATGCAACTGACCCATAATATACTTACCCGCTTCTTCCTTTTCGGGTAGCAGGATCACTGGTGTACATGTCCAGCCATCACTGTGCGAGAGGTGGGGTACACACTGGACAGGTCGCAAATCTATTTCAACTGGCGGGTCAGCTGTCACTGGCCACTCACGCGCACGGCCAGTGACAGCTGTCCATCTGAGCTTAACGTGACTTTTTTAATCTCTTAACCGGCTGGTCAGACCTGCCTCCTCAAGTAGCTAACACTATTTTATATTGTGCATTCTTTAGTTTTCTTTGTGCTGATTCATAAAACCACATCAAAGTCAGAGACCATCCGAGACCGCACATTAAACACAAATATGGACCAGCCTGGTCGTGACAACACAGTGCATTAACATCATATCCGGAAGATGTCTGTAAATTTCAGCTAAATCTCAGACTTTGGTCATCCCTTGCGAATGCGCCACATAAAAGGCAGGGAGATTACACTAGTCCTTAGGTAAAACTAATCTTGTGTGAATAGGGCTTTAGTTTACACATATCCCAGGATAAATTTTATATCAGCCTATTTTGAGACCAAATGGGGGAGTCAGATTAAGATAAGCCACAGTTGTTGTTGTTTTTTCAAGCAGACTGTTATTTCTTGTCAGTCTTGAGTTCTGCTGGTACTTTTGATTCAAAATGGCCAGATTTGTGGGCATTCCACTGGTCCGTGCTTATTAGCTCCCTAAAAGGTTGTCCCTAACATGCTGGCAAGTCCCAGAAGCCGCAAGGGGCCTGCGATTCTCACAAATCGCTTCATCTTATGGTTTAGCTCATAAATCAGCTGATTTTGAGTGCTTGAAGCATGAACCAAACCTTTGCACAGGGTTGGCAGCTTTGCCATGGCCAAAACTACTGCCACCATCTTCTTTAATAACCAATAACATAGGTATCCACCGGTGCAAAAAGCAGAAACCCTGCTATCGTGATTCCAATGATATAAACATCTTCAGTTTCCTCTTGAGACAATTCGGAAAAGCACATCAACTCCCAAACCCCCTCATGCATCCATGAAATACCCTACTGTGTGTATCTCAGTGGGGCATGAGGGTTCTCCAGGACACTATCACTTTGTTGATAAAATGATATTGATTGCGTTGAAAATCCTGCTGACCAGATCCATGACAGTAGTTTACGTTTCGTAAAATGTGTAAAGAGGAGCTCCTATATACAAGATCGAGAGCAAAAAAGCAGGAGGAGGAAGGGAGAGGGAAGAAAGGCATCTGTCTTGCATGAGAGCGAGTGAGGAAAAATCTCATCAAATCAAAACCTTAAATCCACACAATTATTCAAGTAAGCTAAATAAAGAAACATAGTCATTCCATTCATTCATCTATTTTTTGCTGCTTATCTGTGATTAGGTCACAGAGGCTACAGGTTTAAGAGGAAAACCTAGACAACACTCTCCCTAGCTTCTTTTTGGGGTTCCCAAGGCTTACCCCACCTAGAGAGGATAGATAATTTCTTGAGGGAGTTCTGGAACAACCACAAGGTCCCCTTCTGGTGGGACAAGGCTGAAAAACCTCTAAAGGAAGGTGCCCAGGAGACATCCTACTCATATGCCTGAACCACCTAAATTGATTCCTTTTAGTGCAGAAGAATAGCACCACTGCCCAGAGCTTTCCCAGATTGCAGTACTCATCATCCTATCACCTAGCCACCTTTAGGAGGAAGCCCATTTTAGCCAGCGTCTCATTTGTGCAGTCAAATTCATAAATTGCCATAGTTGAGAGTTGGAACATAAACATAAAGATAAATCAAGAGGTTTGTATTAGGGCTTAGCTGCTTCTTTTGTTTATCCATTTCTCACTTCAATTTACCATCATTAGTGAACAATACTTGAACACCTCAGCTGGGGATAAAGATTCACCCTGAAATGGAGGTTGCATTCCAGTTTTTTTTTTAAATTAGGGCCACAGACAGATCCTCTAAGTCTAGCATATAGTGAATTAGTTTGCCTTAAAGATGACTTGTTCAAAAGCAGTTCACCTGATCAGAAAACCTCAACAAGAAGTCACATTTGAGTTAAATAAAATTTGCCAATTGTCAACATACTGTTATTCTTTAAAAAATACACAAGATGAAATGGTATACATTTTTCATTTTATATTTGGAATCTAAATTGCCCAAATACATTGCCAGATAAATTTACCTTTAGCCTTTCTAACCTCAGTCCTTCCATATGTTTTTTTTTTTTTCCTGATCAAATATTTCTTTAACGTGTGCCAGGAAACATTTTGGTCAGCAAAAAGCTGTCAGATTTTACAAGTATGCTGGGGTCCCATATGTTGGACCTCTCACAAGCAAAACAAATACTCAAAAGACAAAGCATAATCCCCCTCTTCTGTTTTTTTGTATAAAAAGTTCAGCACCTGCTAGTCTATTATACATGGGATCAGCAAATTTTTATAAATATGCTTACTACAGCAAATATTTAAATGTTGTGTTCTGTATTATGCTATATAAAATATGTGGGTCATCAAGTGGCAGTGATGAATTATATCATTCTGCCAATGAAGGTAAATATGCAAAAACGATTCTTTCTCGGGAAGCCACCTGCTTTTGGTTCAAATGGCATGTACTGCATATGTCCACAGCACAATTCTGACACAATACTCTGCAGACTGAGACAAGCACAGAAGGCAAAATTTTACTTTCTGATTATTTTTGCTGCTCAGCCATATGGTTGATGTCAGAGGCTCTTGAGTAGTTATCTTCTCCTCTTCCCCTCACTACGCTGCTGCAAGCCAAACAAACTCCTCTCCTTCGTCCGACACTCTGCTACATATCTAGCGCTTTGAAACACTGAGCCAAAGGGGAATATGGTGACTGAAATTGTTTAGACAATACTTGCTCTGCACTCGCCTCAGCCTACAGACTGTAAACACAAACCAGCTGTCCCCGAAGTGTGATAGTGATTCACTGACTGGGGGGGTGGGGGTGGACCAGAAGAGGTAAACAGGATGAGGAACAAGAAGCTAAAACAGCCTTCACAGACTGTCATGGGCAATTGGAAATAACTACTATTGATTTACATCTCTGTGGATATGAATGAAGAGCATTTACAATGTGTCACTTCCTGTCTGTTAAAAAAAATCACTTTGTGTCTATACGGAGAAAAAAATATATGTTTCTGGGAAATATTGCATGTTGATTCTAAGTGACTGCAGATAGGAAGTTGTCAGCAACAGTGACAACTATTTCAAGTGAGAAGCCATTATTTAGTGGTTACAGGAAGGCGGAGAAGGAATGGGACTTCTGGGAATAGACTTGTTTCTGTTTCTTTGTATGTCCCCTTCATTAACTCATTTTCAGCAAGTGATAATACCAAAAGGAAACTGGAATGAAAAACATACCTGGAGTCTCACCTCAAGCTGTCTCTTTGAAGTTGATGTGACTATAATTGTGCAGTTGGTAAACAATCATTATATTCCTTAAAGATTGTACAACAAATGCAACAATCTCTTTCTGTAATATACATGCTCCAGAATCTTTTCTATACTTTCCTAATATAGGACATGATAAAACTCTTGACAGACAATGGAAATGGTTTTTCCAAAAAAGTTTTCAAAAAATATCTGTGAAATTCCATAGATGGCCTATAAGTGTTGGCTTCGCAATTTACCCTACCTATTAAGACAAAATAAACCCTTGAGTTTTCAGTCGTAAGTCGGAAAATTTTTGCTAGCGCTACTACGGACACTCGTTTTTCAACACAAACGTACATACTAGTTCAAAAATGTGCTCAGAAACGTTTACAAACTGTTAGCTAACACACTTTCATCTAAAAACACATACCAGTGCTGTATTTTCTGTATGTTCTGTACAAATTTACTGTTCGTTAGTCAGCTCGTAAGTCCGGAACCTCGTATGTCGATGTGCTCGAAAGTCGGGGACTGTCTGTACTTCAGCTATTTAACTAAAATAAGGACCAATTTAGCTGTTTTAGCTCTGATCCATCATCTGAACCATCACCCAGCTGACCGATCAACTGAGAATTTAAGTGATGTCAATTTTAAACTTTGCCTCTGACAAAAAACAGTTTGTAAACTCAGTCATTCAGGTAGATTAAAAAAAAAAAGTTAAACGAAACGTTTCTCCCTTAAAGAAACTTGTCCAGATGACGACTTAGCCTTTTTTGTTTTGACTCTGACAGAAGAAAGAGAAGCAGTCCATCTGTGGCGAGTTTTAAAGTAAAATCACACAGGGCTGTGACTGTTGGAGAATGAATAGTTGGTGACTCAGAATCGTGAGAAGATCAGCAGATACTGTATTCCACTGCAGAATCACTGAATCGACTGGTTGCAACAAACTAGCCATGTGGACGTGATTTGAATGGCCACTTTTTGACAATGATGGCACTGTTTCGTTAGCACATCTTGGAAAATGGCATTCTTAGCCATGCACAATATTTCAATCCCCAAATTGGAAGCAGCCCCCATGTTTACAATTTCCATCCATCCATTATTTGTACCCGCTTCTTCCTTTTCAGATCACGGGGGGTCACGTGTGCCCATATCCAGCAGTCATTGTGCAAGAGGCGGGATCCATCCAGTCCATCACAGGGACACCGACAAACAACCATTCACTCTCTCTCACACACCTAGGGACAATTTAGAGTTACCAGTCAGTCTAACATGCATGTTTTTGGTCTGTTTGCTGTAATTATATATTATTTTTATTTGATGCTGTGATCTTTTTATTAAGCACTTTGGTAACAGTTCTTGTTTTAAATGTGCTATACAAATAAATCTGACTTGACTTGCTGGAGGAAACTGGAGTACCTGGAGAAAACCCACGTTCAAACTTCACCCAGAAAGATCCCTGGCTGCTGGGATTCGATCCAGCGACCTTCAGCTTTACTAACCCACCATGCTGCCCTACAAGTTCATCTACTCAAGTACCATAATTTTTTTAAATGAATATATGCAGATTTAGAACAGTGTTTTTAAATTAACATTTATCGTCTTTAGACCTGAACATTTGGAGTTGTTGGCTTGCATGAATTCTGTGAAAGCAGTACTTCCATGCTGGTGTCAAAATGTGTCCTTGAGACGTGTTGGAGATGTTTTGGAGACCACAAAAGCCAACTACGGTAATCTGCAGCATCTACAGTGAGATATTACCTTTAATAATTAATAAACTGGTTCTGCCACAGAAAACCCAAAGTTTCCTCAGCTGTTATTTACCACAGAACTTCAAAATCACCTCCCATTTTATACTGACTTTTACAAAAACAGCTGAACCTGCTTACAAGTTTAACCTTAAAGCAGCCAGTTTAGTAAATACTGTAACCAACATCCTGAACTCTAAACTTATCCTGATGGAAAATGATGATAATCAACTTTTTAAATTGTTAAAAGTTCAAACCACAAAACAGACAGTTTAAACACAGAAGCCAAAAACTGCACCTTTCTTCAATAACCAATTCAACTCGTTCAAAAATGTGCCCCTTTTTACAGAAACTTCATCCTTAAAGAGGAAGAGTACCTGATTCTCAGATATCTCCTGACTCCATCTCTGCTCCGTCCATGCCGACACATCCTTCCAGTCCGTGTACTCTCCCACCTGGAGGTCCGAGTGCGTTCTCACCGCAGCCGCTTGTTGGACTACAGACGAAGCTGCACGCACACAAGATGACACAAACTGAGAACACAGGTGATCCATCCTGAACCTGCCAGCGAGGTGGTGCGAATGTCCAGAACTGTGGTGAAAAGATGTCTGCACTCCACGCTTTACAGAGCGTACACAGGTATAACCT
>JARVJN010000453.1:21594997-21606764 GCA_031763805.1 Argolebias nigripinnis
CTTGGGGCAGGACCTCCTCCCCGACCCGGAGAGGGCACGCTACCCTTTTCCAGCTCAAGACCATGGCCTCGGATTTGCAGGAACTGATCTTGTCTGACTTGTTTGCATCATAAATGCGTGCTGGCTCCTTCTGTTGCTGTCACAGTTCTGTAGAAGGAAAACGAGGAACGTTAAGCAGAAGAGCATGAATGACCATGTTGTTGTTTTTTTAAATTAATGGAGTTAATAATGTGCCATGGTTTAGTTTAAGCTTCTCTCTGTTGTCCAATCAGGAGGAGGGCTTGAAGCTGACTTTCTCTAAGCAGGCCCTGATGCCCAACGGGTCGGGGGCTGAGAGCAGTAGCCGCAAGAAGCGAAAGGACCAAGAGGTGTGTGTGGTTTTAGTTCAGCTCCTCTACAACACACAGTTTGATGCTAAACAAGCCCAAACTGCATTTAATTATTACTGTTTTGTTTTTTAGCTATCAGACCTCGATGGTCTTCATGATGTGTTGGAGCGTAACCCCCGAAGGAGGGACCCTCCCACGTGGCTGAAAGAGAACCCAGAATATGAAGTGGAGGGAGACATGCTGGAGGTAAAACCAGTTCAGTGAGAGGATGTAACCCGGGGTACTGGTTTGTTTAAACGGTTACAGACATTCCTCTCATGCTTGATTCTTTTGATTGGATGTTTGTTGTAGCTGCTGGTGAACAGGAGCAAGAGGAGGAGGAAGAGGAGGGCAGATAAGGCCCTCACAGGTACAGAGAAGGTCAAACTTATTAACATGAGGACAGGAAAGAAGGTGAGCTGCTTGTGTTCATGGGTTAGAAGTGGACGCTGTGCATCGGTCCCTGCTAACAAACATTTCCCTTCAGGTGGGAGCTGCTTTCTGCCCCATGCTGCAGGAGCTGAGGGAGTACCTGGAGGAGAACCTCGACATCGCTGTGGCGCCTGAGTGGTCGGAATCAGTTCGAAACTCTGTAAGGAAGATATTAAAATTTAAAGCGTGGGTGACATGAATTTTCACTTTACATAAAATTGCTCAAAATATATATATCTTGTATCATTCAACTATGTTCGTTTTTGCAAACAAAATGATAAATTAATTTAATTTCGCTTTAAAAGTGATTTTAAACTTTGCGCCGTGTTTATTCACGGGAAATTCGAATACCGTATTTTCTGGAATATAAGTCGCACCGGAATATAGGTCGCATTTCCAATTTTTGCCAAGAAAGTGGAAAAATCCATAAACGGGTCGCACCTGAATATAGGTCGCACCTACGTCACCGCCGACGTAACGCGTCACCGCTGAGTCAACCCGGAAATGTGGACCGTGTTTAGCTCTGCTGCAAATGTCTGCCACAGGAGCGCACAGCAAGGCTTTAAGAAGATTAACACTTAAAAACAATTATTTGTTTGATAAAAATTATAGCAAATATGTGTCTGAGCTGAACTTTTCCTTAACAAATGAACGTAATTGTGAAATGTGCTAGATTTAAAAATTTGTTTTGCCGAAAGTGATAAAAAGCCATAAATTGGTTGCACATAAATATGGGTCGCAGGACATGCAAAAATGATAAAAAGCCGCGACCTATATTCCGGAAAATATGGTACTGAAAACATTTGCATTCCCACTGTTTTATTTCTTGACAAAAAAAGGCAGATTTTCTTTCTTTTTTTTTTTAGCAGCTTTGACTTTTAAATAATATGTACGTAAATTCAACTTTGAGAGTTGGTGCTAACACTTTTAGGGTTTTCAGAAAAAGTTGAGTATCAGTTTCCACTTTTTTCTTGTTTCTTAGGCAAACAAGTTTCTAGAGGTGGATGGAAGAGCTGCAGAGAAGTCTTGAAAACTGAACATCTTTCTCAGAATTAGAAGCTTTCTTTGAATCCTTGGTGGGAAGGCCTGGACCATGAAGAGCTGTGAAGATGGCACCAAGCTGCGCTACTGGCTGACTCTGGCCTCAGGGATGCTGGAGTGTCTGTGCTTCGCCGGCGTGGTGTTTGGTTATGCCTCTCTGGTGTTTGTGCTGAAGGATGATGGGTACTTCAGCGAGCTGTGCGTCAGCAACGTCTCTTTGACTGAGACCGGTGAGCAAACGTCTGATGGACCTCGCTGCTCCTGTCAGAAAGTTAAACACTCAAATGGTTATGAAGAAAGTTTGCCGTGTTAAAAAAACACAAGAATCAGGTCTTTAAGCTGAATCAAATACAGCATACTGACTGTGGCTGCAACATGAAAAACACAGTCAAATGGTTTTATATTTATATTTTTATTGTGCTCTGTAAAGATGAGCTTGTTCATATTTTCAAAGATTCTCATTTTTCACTATCCCATATATTTTCTGTCAAACTACTCTTTACATTTCGCCATTTTAACCAATGACATGTCAAACGTTCACCTCATTCAGGAGATGTGTGGTTATGATTGTTGTCACTTTTTAACATCAAAATATTATAAATTATTCAAATATTTTTTCAATAAAAAATGCTTATTCAAAATGTTCTCTTAGAAATCTGCTTCAGCTTATTGTTTTTTTTTTTCTTGTGCTTTCATTTAACATTAAATTAGCCTTATGCTAGTTTTAGTTCTTTGCTACTGTTCTACTACTTTTAGCTAGACTTTTGCTATTTTTATATTGCAGTTTTTTTTTTACTTTTGCCTTTTGTTACTTTTAGCTTTTTTGCTATGTTAAACAGACATGTTTTTAATATTTCTAGCTAGTCCTTTGACATGTTATTGTATTTATCAAATTGTTTTTAGCTTTTAGTTACTGTTTTATTACTTTTATTTTGTAGTTAGCATTTTGCTGGTTTAGCAGTTCATAACTTTTCTGCTACTTGTTTGTCTTTTTAATTATTATTATTTTATCTTTTAGCAAGGTTCTTACATCTAGCTAACTTTATGACACTTTATCTATCATTTAACAACTTTTACCTAGAATTTTGTTACTTTCAGCTTTAAATAGCTTTTATTTATTTTAGTTGTGATTTTGTTACCTTTATTTTTTAGCTAGTCTTTTGTTAGCCTACTTAACTTTTAGCTACTTTTGTTACTTTCAGCTTTAAGTAGCGTATTGTTACTTTAAAAAAGCCATTAGCTCCTTTAACATTCTAGCTAGGTTTTTTCCCCTTTATTTTGCTTATTAGATCTAAGTCGGAATTTGCTACTTTTAGCTTTTAGTTAGCCTTATTTTGCCCGTTTTAGCTTTTCACCACTGTTTTGCTACTTTTAACTTGCCTTTTTTAATGTTTAACTTTTGGCTAGCCTTTTGCTGCTTAGCTTCTTGTTAGCTTTTTAACACTTTTTTATTTTATTTATTCATTTCAAATAAAAAAGAATACAGCAATTGAATAGACACATGACACAAGACATACAATATGAATTTAAAATGAAGGGTGGCAGAATGAAGAGAGTATCTTGCCCCCATTGTACAGAACAAATCAATTCAAACAGAAAACCTTCAATAAGCAACTAGAAAAAGAGAGAAAAATATGCAATAATAATAATAAAAAGTCAAGAAAACAAAAAGGAACGACACACATAATTAACAAATTTGACACTAGACAATATAAATTATTTTATATATATTTTTGCAATTTTTTTAAAATCATATTCTTAAATGAAGATATTGATTTTGCATTTTTAATTTCGGCTTCCAAATTATTCCACAATCTAATTCTTGGATCGAGGTTGACCGACCCCTCAAACTGGTTCTAAATTTCGATCTCACAAAAATATCAATTCCCTTTAAATTATAACAACTTTGAGGTTAGAGGAAATGTGTTAGAATATTTGGTGGTAATTCATTTATGTGAGCTTTGTACAAAACTGAAAGAATATTGTAATCCACTGAATCATGGAATTTTAATAACTTCAAGTTATGAAATAAAACACTTGATGGGTGACAATAAACTTTATTTATCATTCCAACTTTTTTGGTATTTCCATGCTTGTCAGTCTGTTTTACTGTGGGAACACTTTGCTCTTTCATGGCACTGCAGACGGTAGCTAACAGAGCTTGCAGCAGGTCTTGGGGAAATGTGCCAGTGTCCTTGTAAAGCAGATAATCACCACCGTGCTAGAGAGTGATGAGCTCCTACATTCTTGTTGTAACCAATAAATTCCACACAGGCAAGTGTTTACCCACACTGATAACACCTTACACACCATGAAACGGGTTTGTAGTGTGTTGAATTTTTATGTGTTTTCACATATCTGGAATTACTAAATTATCCGGAAGCTTGTAAAATATGGGATGTAGATCACAACCTCCAATTAGACAAACAGTTAAGAACAATAGTCGTACTGTGCAGAAGCGTATTATTAAAATGTGAAAAACAGTATGCTGACTTTTGCATGGAACACAATAAAAACCATAAACTAAATTCATGTTAAATGGATGATTGTTGAACTGATAATACGCATCTTTATTTCTCTACCACTGCATGAATCATACTTTATTGCATTGTCATCCATGTTTATTTATGTGTGCTTGTCGGTTACCATAATATCTCATGGACTTTTAGATGGGATTTTAGTAAACCTTTCAAAAAAACATCAATATCTATAGATATACACCTAATTAACCTTTGAAATCAATCCAGTTGAAGATGGCCACTACAAACAACTAAATTGAGAAAACATGAAAATGTCTAGGAGCTGAGCATCATCCACAATACATGCTCTGAGTTAAAAAGAGGATATATCACTGGGCTGGCAGTAGCTGGCAAAATATATTCATGTTTTATTTTATTTTTATTTTTTGTTTGTTTTTTGAATGTCCAGAGGACCAGCCTAAATGTTTTAGATTTTTTTTAACCTGGATTATTGAGCATGCATCAGGATATTAATGTTGGGGTTTAATTTTTTTCTCACAAGTATCACATCTGTGCAGTCCAGATATTTTCAGTTTTGAACATGGTAAAAAAAAGTGCAACAACTTTTCTCTTGAATTGATCACTTAGTTGTTGTAGGCATCTTGAACCAAACTCAAATATATCTGAAATTAGCCATATTTCCATTTTTTTACCACTTGTCTCCCAACAGTAACATTTCAGTGAGAGCACCCCCATACATATTTGCTTGAATGCTGAAACAAAACCTGTCTGTCTATGTGCAAAATATCTAAAATATCTCATAAACCACTCAGATTTCAATGAAACTCTCAAAAAAGTAATATTTTGACAGACACCTATTTATCTCCATGCAAGGTTAAAGGCAAATATTGTCCTCTTTATCATTTAGAAAATTGCAAGTGGATTTTTTATTATTGTTTTTAATGTATTTATTTTAATGCAAGAACCCCAGTAGTATTTTTAAGCTGATATTGTCCAAATGTACCAGTAGTATGGGTGTATGTAACAATGGAACCTGATTGGCCTAGTGATGACGTCTGAATTGTTCTGTGAAGCACTTATTTCTGTAATTTGCACATTATAAAGGGACCATTCATGAAAGGAGAGGAAAAGAAAAACTACAATTTATTCTTGCTTTAGAAGATAATTTTGATTTGTTTGGACAAGTTTTGAGTGTTTCGCTTTTGGAAATTTGTCCTTCTGTCAGGTGGAACTGGCAATAAAAGTAAGTACAAAACCACTACTGCCAAATTGCTTTGAGAATTTGCAGCAGTGCTCTGGGTTAGACACCAGTCCTGATGTGTTGACAATAACAATGTTAACAAATTGTTGACCAAGAATATTGCTTTCCATGTCCAACTTGACAGGCCCATACCAAAACCAGAACACTTCTGGAACTGATGTAATATTTACTGTTTTTCCAGGTTCAGTACACTAGATATGACAGATAAGATAGAATACTTAAAATTGGACTTAATGAATAATTTTAACATTAAACAGTTTAAATAATTTAAAGACCTAGTATTCCTTAAAATAATGCATAACACTTGCTGCCTTTGGATACATATTTGCACCATTTTTTGTAAGTTTTAAACTAAAATGACTTACATTTTGTCATAGTTGCACTGGCTAAAGCCAATTAGTTCTATTATACTGATTTGGGTTGCCTCCAAAAGGTAATCAATACATTAGATGGTATTCAGATGTTCATGCAATGATTACTTTTTGAGAAGTTCAGTACATTTTTTTAGGTGATTCATAAAGTATTTTACTAACAGACAAAAAAAGTTAACTCCAATATCTTGTGCTAAAATTGTGAAAAAAGTATTTGGGCAAAGTTTAGAGTTCAAAATTTGTGTTGAAGGTGAGTCTTAGTTAGTACCATAGCTTACTATCTGTAAAATTGATTGAGTTGCAGATATTTTTGTGTTTAATGGGGTTAGCTGGCCATAGAAGCCACCTAAAATTAGACTCACTCTAAGTTGACTAAGTTGACGCTGAAAGTTAAAGGCAAGCTCCAGCACAATAAGAAAGTTTTCATTCTTAGCTACACACACCCACATTTTATCTGAATATCTGAAAATTGTTAAAGTTGTAGACGTTTTTAATCTTCGTTATTGTTTAGCTTTGGTGCAAAATTTTAATCGGATTGACTCCAGAAGTTAATAATTTTTGGATGTTTATCCAATGATTACTTTCTAAATGTTTAATTTATGTTAGCCCACTGGTTTTTGAACTAGTCTGCATGCACATTCAAAAAAAACTAACAACACAAACATACATAGACACACATATAATGGACAATGTATATTGCCAACTAGCTAACAGTGTAGTTGCCAAAGCCTGGATCAATCAGTAAAAAATATATATATATTTTTTTCTGCTTTTGTTCTACCATAAATGCTAAGGAGAGGACTGTTATTTTTGTGTTAGCTACAAATATAAAATGATGCAGGCTGATTAGTAATGTGCACAGAAAAAGCATGATTTTGGTTCAGCAACACATAGAGTGAATCTCAAATTCAGTACCTGCTGTGAGCAAATGATTACAATCAGTATTAATAGGAATCATTATAGAGATGGAAAAAATATAAAATATACAACATAAAGTAAAACCTACCGATCAAACCATATTTACAAAAAAGGGCATTACCACCCAGGGAGCTGGAGGCAAAAGTTGTAAATATTTAATGCAAGTACAATTTTACACACAGCCTGAACCTTTAAACTGGTATCAGAACAATGCCAACAAGGCAGCCTCTGTGGCCTTTGGTCTCTCTTTCCAGAACACATGCTGCTTTCCTTGTTCTTAATTGTGTTGGACTGATGCCTGCAGGTCCATGCAACTCCCTGAGCTCCCTGGCATTACTGAGAGGCAATATCAGTCTGCCACAAGTGCACCTCCCTCCCTCAAAAGACCAGCTTTATCTGCAAAGGGCCAGCAGCCAGCATAAAATCAATATGCAAAAGCATGCGCACAGGTGCACAACGAGGTACATGCATCCAAATCAAGGTTAATCTGTTGCACATTTACACTTAAAAAATGTTGTTTTTTTTTGTTTTTTTCTGTCTGACATTACTGAAGCATTTCTGTTGTCCTGTGACACGTTTTGTTAGATACTGAGAAAAGAGTTTAGTAAAGAGTTTATTTCTACTAAGTGTTTTCTTAAAACGTTTCAAAATGAAAATGCAAAAAGTAAGAATAATTTAAGCCAGGGAACGTTGTAATACTAAACATACAATACAATTACTTTATAGTAAACTTTCAATAAATCACTCAGCAGGAACTATTTATTTAAATAATTTAATCTACGGTAAGCTGTTACTAATATAACTGAATAAATAACATATTGGGTGACTGTGGCTGAGTGGTTAGAGCAGTCGTCCTCCAATGCAAACGTTGGGGGTTTGAATCCACCAGTAGTCAAATGCTGAAGTGTCCCTGGGCAAGACACTGAACCCCTCATTGCTTCCTGTGTGTCCCATTGATGTATGAATGTGATAAAGCACTAATTAGTCTCTTTAGAGTGATTTGTTCAATTCATTCATTCATTCATCCTTTATTTAGTCAGGTAAATCTTATTGAGCCTCGTGGACTCATTTACAAAAGTGACCTGCTAAAACTAAAGAATGATGAACAGCAATGGTAGAATTTCCTTAAACAATAGAGAATAGAAAAACAAAAGACAGAAATACATAGAATTTTTTTTAACAAAGTATCAAAAACTAGCAAAACATTATAAGGTAGATATATAAAATCAAAGACAGGAACATATCTGCATTGGTTTTTGCCAGAATTCCAACAGATTCTGAAAACCATTTAGAGAGGTCAGGGCCGAGAGCTTCTAGATATATATTTTTTGTTTTTGTCTTTTCCATCTACAGGCCTACTGTATCCATATATCATCTGTACAGCAATTCAGGCGTTTTCTGTATTTCTTTGTGGATGAAAACTTTTATGTAAATTGTGCTGTGTTTACAATAATATATCATGCAATTTAAAATGTACAAATAAAAACAATTGTTTTAGAAAGACAAGGTTCCTGTGTGAACGTGTCATGTTTGAGGAATGTTCAGACTTCAGACCTGATGGCAGAAGATTCACACATTAAAGGTAAGTGACTTTACTTGCGAGTGTTCGGGGTAGTTTCTGAAAGGGAATGAGGTATAGTATGAACAGGATAGGATGATAATTGGTAGAAAATCTTCTTGTTTGGTAGGTTTGGAGAGGAGAGCCGGAGGTTCCAAGGATTTGACAGTTCTTGGCGCAGGAGCTGAGTAATCAAATCTAGAGAGTGGCAGGACGACAGTTCTTCAATCATTAATTCAAGCTAACATTCAGCTCACAGGATGATCTTGGTGGACGCTGGTGTAACAAATGCTAGGAACCCAGAAAATATGTACCGGTACTTAAATGAGAAAATGGAGAAAGCTCCTCGGATGAAGAGCGAAACGTCTTCTATTACAGATAAAGTCCAGTTGTTTCTGTATTGAACGTTCTTTGAATTTAAATGAGAGACTTGAAACGTAGAAAAGTTCAAAGTATTTTATTTACAGTGCAAAATACCAAATGTACAAGGGAGGCTGGAAATCTGGGGAACAAGGCGATAGGTCAGGATGATGGAGTTCCAGGAGATGCAGATTAATGTGATTGCCTTCATTACATTTGATGTGAGACAAAACAAGAAAGAAGGTCCACAAGGATTCCAGCACAAAGTAGGAGGTGTCACAGGTGTGGCAGGTAAGTGGTTGGAAGGCGGTGAGACAGCTGAGGAAGTCCACAACGAATTCAGGTCTTTCTCTGATACGTCTGGGATTTTTTTGTCTTGCTTGCTCTTGATGAAGGTGGACACTTTTCTCTCTCGCACTCCTGCTTCCCTCCTGCTGTGCTCGTGTCCTGTGAAGCCTATTGGAGCCTCTCTTAACATATCTTCCGAATTGTAAATCATGGATCTGGTCAGCTGGTCTCTTAACGAGAAGACGGGGCAAAGGAGAGCCCTCTTGCCCTGATGAGACACTTGCAGCTGGATACACAATGGATTCCTGGGGGCAGTGGAAGATCGTGTGCCTGTTCGCATTGTCCGTTGAGGATGTAGAAGATGCGTACATAACTGGATTTATGATAACAGGGTTTCTGCTTTTTGGAGTTGGCGGTTACCTGACATATCGGCAAATATGGAAAATGGCGGCAGCTGTTCTGGCCTTGGTAAAGCTTCCGACCATGTGTGAAAGAATGTACCATGTGGTGAACACTCAGATGCTGTGTGAGCTGAGCCATAAGCTGGACACAGTTTCTGAGAATCGCAGGCCACTTGCGGCTCCTGAAACTCGCTGGTGGGAGAGAATCAACCTTGGAGAAGCTACAAGCTCGGCCCGGCAGTGCTGACCACAAAATGAGGCTGTTTGAAATCGCCATTGAGACATACCAGTAGAACTATAAGGCAAACAGAAATCAAGCAGAGTTGGCCTGACCCAAAATGTGTGTCCCATCTAGGACACAATGTGAGATACATTTTTTTATACCTCCCCTTCCCTTGTTTCTATTTTCCTGTTTAACATAAAAGTCAACGCCTCCCATGAGGCCACAGTCTCAGACACTCCGTCTTCTCATGTCTGTTGTTTGTTTCACTCAGACAGATTGTACTGAAATGTAATTTTGTTGTGCTTCAGTGCAATGACAATAAATCTGATTCTGATCCAGTGGAACTCGGGCGAGGAGGCTGAAACGCGGAGAAAGCACAAGGTAAGTTTAATTATTACAGTTATTCACACGCAGAGACTAGAAGCATAAATGCCATGCATGAAATGCTCCTGCGAGGAGTAGAGCTCTTTTGCAGCCTTATATACTCCCGGCTCATCATCAGGGGAATGGGTTGCAGGTGTGATTGATTGGATGCCATCTTGGAACTCCAGAGGCTGCAGAAAACTGAACATCCACAGCTGGTGCATCTAGACTGGCTTTCCAGGGAGGTTCACAAGGAGCCAGGAGTGGAGAGAACTTGGAGGCCACAAGGAGGGATCTGAAGGAGCAGGACCTGAAAACACAAAGGTTAGTCTTTCTATTACACAGATGAGTTTTGTGGGCGGTCACTGTTTACCACGAAGCAGCTTAATGTTCCAGCATCGTAGAACTGGCTCCCAGATCCTCACGTACTCCAGCCAGTCTTTGTCCAGGATCAGCTGCAGCTGAGGCTCTGTCTGATTACTCACAGGCTGCAGGAGAAATGTTCATTAAAACAGAAATCCTACAACACTATTCTATAAATTTCCAAATGAGAACGAGAATGGATCCAGTTTTATCGTGGAAATGCAGAAGTTTAACATTTTACTAAAATCTTCAGCCACATTGGGATGGAAAGTGTTTTTTTTTTTACATTCTAACAGTAAATTTGATTCCTGTGAACATCTAGTTCCATTGCACTTCTGACTCATTAACCACTGTTATAAATCAGTGAACTAAAATATATGTTTTCTTTTTTTACTTTCTGTTTCTCGACTCTTCTTTTACACAAACAAGCAGCCGTCCGTTCTCGATGAAGTCATTATCAGCTTTAACAGGTGACGTCGTCCGTATTTCCACAGCTCTGCAGGGAAATAACATGACAGCAAAACAAACGACACCATTAGTCACACTTAGCAGCACCTGTAAATCAGCCCTCTGCTGCTTTAACATTCAGCTCCCCGACTCCGAGCAGTGGAAAATATGAAGCTGGAGATGAGTGACATCGTATGATGAGTGATTATTAAGATTATTCACACGCTGTGAAAACTTAATATTTTCCACTACGAGGCGACACGAGGCTCGCTGCGGCAGAGCAGCTCATTCTGGGGTTAAACGCTTGATTTGTTTCTCTTGTAACACAACAGTGGCAGACACCACTACATGTATATATATAGTTTACAGCATCTGCTATAAACACGTCACATTACTATTATTGTTTTTTTACTAGTTATGTTTTTAGCCTTGATTTGCAGTTTGGCTCCATCAGGCATCAGGATCTAGTCTTAGTTTCTACATATTTACATTCCAGTCATCCAGACTTTCCTGTAATCTGGTTAAGAGCAATGAAAGTAAGCTGTAGTAAGACAGTACATGAGAGTGAGACATGCAACAGTGGGGCTACAAGGAGCAGAGGTCACAAAGGTGCAGAACTTCATTACTTGGGGTGTGCTGTCCAGGAAAATGTGGAATAAAGGTGAGATAGAGAGTCCGGGCAAGATGGTGGATGGAGAAAAGTTTCAGGAGTGATTTGTGACAAAAGGGTGTCAGCAAAGGACAAAGGAAAAGTTTACAATAAAGTTGTGAGACCAGCTATGTTGTATGGTTTGGAGACAGAGACATGGACAAGAAGACAGAACTGGAAGTGTCAGAAATGAAGATGTTGAGGTTCTCCTTAGGAGTGACAAGGATAGATAATATCAGGAATG
>JARVJN010000453.1:21957989-21972955 GCA_031763805.1 Argolebias nigripinnis
ATTGGGTTTATCTCACACAATGTTAAAATGAATAGTCTCAGTTCAAAAACTTCATTATACAGATTCATATACCTGAAAGGTTTCAGATTGGAAAAGTATTGGTATCGGTCAATACCCAGTTATAATTATTGGATCGGAAGTGAGAAATGTGGATCGGTGCATCCCTAGTTTTAAGGCGCAGTGATTGGATGCTATCTAAAGTATAGCAATCTAAGAGAACCTGGAGGGGCGTTAATTGGTAGGCAACACAATGTGCTCAGAGATCTCTCATTTGGCTCTTTCATGTCTTTTTTGTATGCTCCTTTTGAACCCTCTTGACAATCTAGTGCAGCTCCTCGATGTCTTTAAAGACAGCAGGTGGTCACCACACCCACGCCAGCGCAAACTCTCGTGATATCGCACATGCGAGAACCACACATCAAAGCCGCCGCACACATCTGCAGCTGTTTGTTCTGCAGATGTGCGCCTCTTTATTTTGGCATTTTCATGAGCATAAATACACAAAAACAAGCCCGAGTTGCTCCCCCTGAACCTCACCCTCATCATCCCTGTTGCTCTGCGGTCATAAAGCCCCGTGCACTGTAAATTGTGTCATAATCATGGAGGTCTGACTTTGCTGTAAACGTGTTTATTGTGGGGATCTTTCTACGAGCCGTCTTCAGCGGCGTTGTTTCTGTTTAAAGCCACGAATCCATCCACCGTGTGCAGACGAGAACAACTTGTTTCAGCTTCACTGTTTGATGTTTGCTGCTCATTATGCTCTGATGTTTCTTGCTCCCATTATTTAGAACAACAGTGGAGTGTCACCACGCTGGCTTTTTCTAATTATTCAAAATTCTAAAGCTCGGGAGCATTTGAGAGAGAATGCAAGTTTCTTGTAAAAACATGACACCATAAATAAAAGAGAGGCAGCTGCAAAAAAGTAAGAAGTAAATTACATATACAGTATGTTTCCACATTTTCATATAATGGAAGAAGAAGACAAAAAAATCCTCCCTAAAACCATCAGCGCTTATCTTCTGGCGGGTTTCACAGATGTGACCCAAAAATCTCTGTCTTGTCTGGTTTTCAAAGTGATCTGGACTGACAGTGGCAGTGTCATGCATGAAGCAGAGAGAATAATTCAATGTATTTTGTTAAAAGGACAAAAGAGTGGGGGAGAGTGACATCTCATCAGCACCAGATAAAGGAAGTGAATAAATAAGAGATGAAGCAAATAGCAGAGTGCCAGCAAGACTCGTCGCAGGATCTTTTTTTACGTTTATCTCCTTCGCCCTGAAAAAAAAAAAAATTGTCCGGAGCTCCGACCAGTTCAAAAGAGGTCACAGGGAGTGAGGTGAAGAATTTTTTTTAATGATGAGTAACATTGGCTGCTAATGCCTTCAGCCACTCCATGACTCACTTTTAACTGCTGTCAAAGTGATCTCTGACCAAGTGTGTCCAACACGGCCGCCATGTGCAGGGCTGAAGGGAGGAACACGGATGAGGGAGGAGGGGAAAGGATGCCGAGCGTAACTACGGGAGCGGCCAGGAGGCAGGCTCTGCTATGATTTGACAGTTTATGGTCACTGCATTTATCACAAATGTCAGCCTTCATCACTGCTGAGCTCCACCACACAGCCCACATGAGGGAAATACATGGGAAAAATGTTGGATGAAGCTCTGACTGAGGTGGAAGTGTCCAATGTGCTACGACAGCTTAATGCAGAGAAGGTAACAAAGTGTAAATTAAAGGTAAGGAACTCACAAATAGGAGCATAAAATATTAAGAGCTGGGCTCCAGGTCAGGTTCATGCATAGAAACGTATCATAACTGTGTGACTGCAGCCATTTTTCATTCCACTTTTTTTGTTGCTATTTCAACAATTCATAAATCAAAATGTTCAGCTCTTTCAGGACAATCCTGCTATGACTTTTGGTATCGTTGCAACTTCAGCTTAGCTTTTCTGCCATTTTTTCCCTCATGGGAACTGAACTGAGCTCATTTTACATCCTTCACATCTTTACATCTGTCTACAACCTTTCTACTGCTCCTTTCACATTTTACTCTGCTTCAGCTTCTTTCAGATTTCTTGTGCAAATTTGAACTATTTTTCAGCTACTTTCAGCTGTTTTTTTCAGCTGTTTAGTGCTCCTTTCAGACTCTTTCAGTTAACTTCAACATTTTTGTGCTTCTTTGTGAGAATTTTAGCTTGTTATGCTCCTTTCAGCTTATTTCTGCAAGTTTCGGCTTTTTCTGCTACCAATGAGCTGTTTTTGTGCAAATTTTAGATTTTTCAGGTAATTTCACATTTTCTGCACTCATTTAAACTTTTTTCAGCCTAATTCAGCAAAAATTGTGCTCTCCCCACACCCTTTTGGTAATTTAATCTTCTTTCTGCTATTTTAGCTACTCTTCAGCTGTTTTTTTATTTATTTATGCTAATGTAAGCTTTTTTTCCAGAAAACTTTCACTTATTTGTGCTCATTTCTGCTTCTTTCAGATTAATTGGGCAAACGGGTTCTTTCTGCATTCTTCTGCTAATTTAATCTTGTTCTACCTTTTTCAGCTAGCTTTTTTGCTCATTTTAGCTGTTTTCAGGTGTAGTAGAGTTTTTTTTTCATGTTAATTCCTGCTACATCAAACCTAATTAACTTCTTTATGCTAGTTTTGGCTTTTTCTGCTCTTTCAGCTTCTATTTAAATATTTTGATGATAATTTTAGCTTTTACAGCTAATTCCACATTTTTAGCTCATTTCCATTCTTTCTTCCTTCTAGTATTTTAAGCTTCTTTCTGCCTTTCCAGCTACTTTTCAGCTTTTTTTGTGTGGCTAATTTAAGCTTTTTAAATATAATATTCTAATTTTTGTGCTCATTTATGCTTATTTAAACCTAATTCAGCAAATATGTGTTCTTTCTGCTTTATTTAGCTATTTAGTCTTGTTCTTCCATTTCATCTCCATTTCAGTTTTTGTTGTTGCTAATTTCAACTATTTTTCTGCAAGCTCTTCTGCAATAAGCATTCACACTGCATTTCCTGCAAAAATGCAATTTATCAAGTTAGATGTGTTTTATTGTGTTTTTCTTTTTATTGAATGATTTCCCAGATCCAAAATGACCATGATGTTCCAGCTATGGGCTTTAAAGGGTCATTTTATCAAACTGTTGACAAGAAGTTACAGCCTTCTTACAGAAACCTATATGTATCATAAAAATAAACCTGAACTTTTTCAGGTTATTGCATTTTTAATGATGACAGCTGACAAATAACTATTACACCAATTCTGGTGCATTTATACCCAGTGTTCAATAATGCACATCGTCTTTTAAATAAACCTATAAAGTAATATTTCTCTCTGAAATAAACAGGTAAAATCAATGTTGATTCAAAATTATAGAAGACGTTTTTATTTAGAAGGTGTTGCTGGGAAACTGCAGCATGGACTCACTGGAAAACCAACACTTTAGAATATGTTCCCACCAAACAAGTTGCAAAATATATGTAGTATATAAAAATAAAAATAAAAGACTGTGTAAGACGTTCAAACCTTCAACATTTAGACTTATTTAACTTTAGTTTCGGTAACTGTCATATTTACTGCCTGCCAATGATGTCTAAAGGTGTCACTGTTTTAGTCCATATGCATGTGTCTGTTCATTTGCATTGACAGTGGATGAGTTTTTATAAAATTCATAAAATAACCATTGGGTGTGCATCTATAACTTAGCTTCTGAAATCAAATGAAGTCAAGACATTCACTACAACTAATCAGTTTTAACGGACACAAAAAAGGCTATAACAGTCAGTTTTACAGATATTGAGGTTTATTTGGTGTAAATTATTTGCTGAAAATGGCAAACTAATTTAATTCTGTGTACTACCAGCTGCCATTCTTTCAGAGTAAGATGTTAAACACTTGACTAGTGGGCAATTTGGAATGTTAACCCTGCAGTACAGTTAATAATGACCATGTTTTTGTTTCAATCAAAATATATACAGCAAATATTAGCAAAGTCCTAATTTAAATAAAAATTGGATGTGAATTTTTATCAACTAATTTATTTATTTTTTGGTTTGTTTAAGTAATTCAGTATTCTAAGTCCCTGAAATATTCCATTTAAATTATGAAGAAGGTCAAGTGCAAATATTTGTGCAATCAAAATTTAAGAATGGAAAGATGGACAAAATATTTAAAAATGAGTGAGCACCTGCTAAAATGAATTTATGTCTAAAATAAAACCAAACATGAGGACTGCATGCATTTTCTAATGAAAGTCATATCTAGATTGAAATATGAGACTGCTTTTATCACAAACATCTAAAACCTTCAATGCTTTTTTAACTACCCATTAAACTAGTCGTTACATTTTTATCAAGTTTAGGCTAGGTAATTAGTCCTATACATCTTATTTTAAAGGGTGATTTAAAAACCTGCATAAACATCTGTGATGTAGTTAAGGTTTCCTTCTGTCTGTAAGTGCTCAGTCAAGCTTATTTCTGTTGAAACTAATCCATAATTCAGGTACTGTATCACTAGAATTGTGTGTATTAAAGAGAGTGAAAATTGCAAGGGCTTGAAATTTATGATACTGAAACATGTGAAAGATTTATTCATACAATGATTTGACTGTTTAAGTGGGTGTTACAGGGAAGCTAATAAAATGGGCCTTTATCAGTGGAGTCCTCAATGAAATCTGGCCAGTATTACAATAGATGGATAATCGGAGCGGGAGGCAGATTTCAAAAGTAGAGCAATGCTGGGGGGCATGTAGCAAAGTAGAAAATGAAGCCCTTATCTAAACCCCTTCAAAATCTTAGGAGCTTTATCAGAAATAGGGGATCCAGCTTTAATGCAAATGTGCATAATACGTTGTCTCAAGACTATTGTTCAACTGGTATTGTTAGTGTCTAATATTTAAAAGTATGTAAAACTAGAAAATTGTGGACGTTTGTTAAATGTTGCCAGTGCAGCCACTGCCTGAAGTTTCAGTGTACATAACTTTTCTTCTATGAAGTCCAAAAGTGACTTGGGACACTTTTTTTTTGTAAAAACCCAAGTTTATAAAATTCTCACAATTTGATTAATCAATCGTCAAGAAATTTATAGAGAACAAGGATCTAAATAAATGCTAAAGCTGCTGTGGTTCAGTAGTTGCCATAGTAACCCCACTCCTTTGTCTATCACTCCCTGACATCACTTTTAGAAAGCAAAACGTGTAAATTGTAAAAAGAAAAAGAAAAAAGAAAAAAGAACCAGAAGTGGCAAATGTGTTTGGTTATGAAACATCCATTTTTGTGTGTCTACTATGTTTTTTGGACTTTGGATGTGCACGCTGTATGCTCTGATGGGAATATTTTTCATGTCTGCTGAGGAAATTAAATCCAAAATGCAAGGAAGTATTTGCTAATGGGGGAAGTTATGTAAAGGTCATGGATGTTTTCACTTACTAATGTTGAATTAATGTAGAACAATATATGCAAAGTCAACAGAGTCTTTCTGTCTACTCAGAGAGGAGTTTGATAACTGATAACTGATAACTTCTGACACCTTCAACAACTGTGAGCTGTGAAGCAGAGGTTGTTTGACCTTGTTTCTCTCTGATAACAGCTATTTAAGCTTTTCCTAACTCTTTGTCCGCAGACAGACCTTGGACCAGAGTGTCATGTTACATATTGTATGCCTGTTTTCAATGCTGCACCCCTTGCAAGAAGTAAACAGGGTTTAAAATCTTCTTGGATCCTTCTGTGTGGTTTATTTGTTTAAGAAGTTGATGATAGGATAATTAAATTGCCTAACAGGAAGGCCGAATGAATCCAAAGGATTTTAATAAAAAGAAAGTGCATGCTGAACAAAACTTAGGAATAAAATATGAAGAAATAAGAAGGATGTGACCATAACAAGGGGTTTATTGTGTATGGACTGAGCTGGCTATTAGTGACTAGAGGCATGTAAGATGATGAAGCAAAGCTGTGTGAATCTGACTATCAACTATAACTCAATGAAACAGGCTGAGACACAAGGAAACAAGGACAAACACAACCAAACTACAACAGAAAGAGCCCAAAACAAAAGTAAGATCGGAAACTTATAAAAGTGACAAAATAGCTGCAAAACATGGAGGAAACCTCAGTTCCATAGCAGTGAGAAATGACAAAAATGCTTGTGTTTTGATGTATAAGCAATAAATGTGAAGATTGTGGAAATATGGGGAGTTTGTCTAGGCTTTAAGATATATCAAGTTTTTTCGACTTTATCGTGGAGTGTTCTAGAACAAAATGTGATAGATTCTTTTTTTTTTGAATACCACTGATTACCCACTGTATGTTCCTTTTTCCATATCTGATTGTGGTGGTGCGGTTTTATACTGCTGCGGCTTTCTGTGCGTACGTCCCTCTAGGATGGTGTGTGCGCTAATTGCAACACTTTGTACCTTGGTGCAAATATGCCAATAAAGATATATTCTATTCTTCTATTCTAATGGTGACATGATAAAACATTGACATTGTGTTTGTGAAGTGTTCAGCATATCCCCAAGAAAGAAGAAAAAAAAAAAAAACTAAACTTCCTTTGCTTCACCTCCTCTGCAGTGCTTCATGGTAGCTCTGATCTTCAAACAAGCCCACATTCGATTTTAACATTATACAGATCTAACAGTAAATAGTATATAACTAGAGAAATTACATTTCCTGTCAAAATGCAGTGTGATTGCTTATTCCTGAAGAACTTGCTGAAAAACAGCTCAAATTAGCCTTTTTTTAATGTAGCTGAAATGGAAGAACAAGCCTAAAGTAGCATAAGAAACAAATAGAACACACATCTGCTGAATTAGGTTTAAATAAGAAATTAGCACCAAAATTAGGAAATTCACTATAAAAAAAAGAGGAAATTAGCAAAAACAAATTGCTGAAGAGCAGTTGAATAGGCACAAAGAAACTTATTAAGCTGCCAGAAGGAAGCAGGAAAAACTTAAATAAGCTATTAAAAAAGTGGAGGTAGCTGAAAAGGCTAAAATTAGCATCAAAAGAGGTAAATTGTAGTCGAAAGAGCAGAAAAAGTCTGCAAAGAGCATAACAAGCTAAAATTAACCTAAATAAGCTAATTTAGGAACCAGCTGAAATTAGCTATAAATGCTCAAAAAGGTAAAATAAGCTAAAGTTAGCAGAAGAAAGCAGAAAGAACTTGATTGCCTAATTAGACTCAAAGAGGCAGAAATGAGCACAAAACATGGAAATTATCTGAAAAAAGCTTAAATTAGCAGTAACAAAAAAATGTTGAAATTTAGCTTAAAACAGAAATAAGCTTAAATTACCAGAAGGAAGTGGAGGGAGCACATTTTTGCTCAATTAATCTGAAAAAAGTAGAAATGAGTATCAACTAATTCCACATTTTTGACAAAGGTAAAATTAGCATGAAAACTGCTAAATAGTAGCTGAAATTGCAGAAAAAAGTTGAAACGCATAAATAAGCTGAAGAGCAAAAATGTTGTTAGCAGAAATATTCTGAAAGGAGCAAAAAACAGCTGGAAGTAGCTGGATAGTTTAAATTTGCACAAGGAAGCTGAAAGAAGCTGAAGCAGAACAAAATGTGAGTTAGGACGTAAAATGAGCTTGATTCATTTTCTGTATTTGATGTAACTGGGACCACACATATGCTTCACCACATGTAGCACAAATGATGAGAATTACAATAGAGACCTTGATCTTCTATGAGGGGGGAAAAGTGGCAGAAAAGGCTAAATATTTCAAAAAAGCTAAAGTTGCACCAAAACAAAAAGTCATAGCTTGAATGTCCTGAAATGCTGAACATTTATATTTAGGATTTGTTGAAATAGCAAAAAATAAATAAATAAAATTGGAATTAGAAAATGTAAGAATACCGCTACCGGTGTATGAATGTGTGTATGAATGGGTGGATGGCTGGTACTGTGAAGCGCTTTGGGGGCCCTCATAGGAGGCTGGAAGGCGCTATATAAGTAAGCTCAATTTACCATTAAAAAAAAGTTTTTTTTAACTTAAGAAAAATTGACCCCAATAGTGTGAGTGCTTCATAAAAACATTCACACTTAAGCGTTTTCCCTCTTTGAGGTTTTCTGATCAAAGAAAATAGTAAAAATGTTGTATACGTTGTATAAGCCTAATTTATGGGATTGTTTTTTGTTGTATTTTAAAATGAATAAATTTGAATAATTAAAAAAATGAATACAGATAAGGTCAGACCTTTTTATTTGCCTGTTCTTTTTACACACAATAGCCTGTTGTGGCCCAAAGCTCTGCACCACACAGCTCCAACCTCAGGCTCCATGCCTCCTTTTGAAACTGTCTGTGCTTGGTGTCATCATCTGTCACAGCCCCTAACCTGGGGGAAGTGGCTTTGGTGGAAAGCCACACAAAAGCCCAGTAGTATTTACACATTGTGCTTTCTCACAGTGCAACAATGTTACAATGTCTTTGCTTTGTTTTCTGCATCATTGAATAACTCTGCTTTCCTTTGCAACAGAAGAGAAATGGATACAAAGTTTCTGGTTGTAACAGATGTTTAGAAGATTGTAGTGAGGTCTAAATAGTGTTGCAATGCATCTGTTTTATTGTGACCTCCAAAGTGTCTTATTTTATGTGTATTTTTTTGACTTGGTGTCATTGTTTACGATCTGTTTTCCAGACATTTTACTATACATTTATAAGTGGACCGTGCAGATCCGTGTTAGTTTGTGAGGACTTCAGTAACTGTATCTGGCTGGATTAGGGAAATGGTGCCTACTTAAGACACCGTCTGAAGAAGTTGTCATTTAGTCCTCTTTAAGAAGATTTATGAGTTAATTGTTAGAATTTCTCTGTACTAGTATTTGCCTTTTTAGACTCCCAAGATACACATGATTTGTAATAATTATAGGAGGAAGCTTTTCTGCCGTGTATCACATTACTCTATGAATCAGAGGAGAAAGACGATCTCGTCAAAGACCAGGCTTGGCAGTGCCGTCTTACGATGGCAACTAGAAGTTTGTAAATTGCAGTGTCACGTTCGAAAGGGAGCATAGATAGTGTTTCACAATAAAACTGAAAATGAATTTTAACTCTCTGCTGCACCTGTCCCTTCCATGCTTTGCCCTCCACCTCCTCATATACTTGAGTCTATTATCAAATGTTCTTTTAATGGTATAAACTTTCCCATCCGTTTCCAATCACAGCAACATCCCCAGGACCTTGAACGTGCTTGGCAGTCTGAGTTTGAGATTTCACTGCCAGCTTCTTTTAACAATCACAACCTCTGCCAGTTAGAAGTATATTGCAGGCTGAGGTCCTTCTTTGTTGGCATAGCTGAGAAGTTATGGAGAAGATGACTTGGATATGTTTTTTTTCTTTACAGAGTCGAGCAGGGTTGTGTGGACTAAGTTCAATCCAGGTCAGACATTTTGTGGAAAGAGCTCATAAGAAACTTGCACCAGTGTTAACTCTGTCCAACAGGCATATATAATGTGAGCTGTTTTGATTTTATGTTCTTGAATTCTTAGATGCTGGAGGTTCGACACACTCATCCAGTCAAACCTGTATTTTTAATAGTGAGCCACTAAGTTTTTTTTAATGAGGTTTTCATTGAACCAAAGTCCTAACAAAGCTGAGTCCTACTATATTACCTTCTTATATATTCTATTTATTTATTTATTTATAACATTTTATTATTTTAAAAAACAATACAAAACAATTGCATAAACGATAGGAATACAAAATATAAAACGAAAGGCAGCAGAAAGACGAAAAAATCTTACATATTCTATAGATGTCTAACAGAAATCTGTGTACAATGGTGCCTCGTTGTCTTGCAGTTAGTGCAAACTAAAAAGCTATCATGATACAGTAGTCCCTCGCTACTTTCCGGTACTTTTATTGAAGCTTCTCTGTATTGCAGTTTTTCTAAATAAGATTGGACATGACGCACAATTGGCTGGTGATGGATGAGCCGCACGATCAGCATGTAATTTTTATTTTAAAAATACAGTATATTTTAAATTATTTAGCACTTAATGCACATTTTTACAGCCCAGAGCAGCAGAAAATGCTTCAACCTGCAGCTTTTTGAAGTCCACACTGCAGGATAAACTTCCTGCTGCAGCTGATCAGATGTTCAGCATGCGTCCAGAAGTGGGCGTGGCCAAGAGCGCTTGCAGGTGGAAAAGAGCAGAGGAGGCAGGGAGCTGAAGTCAGGACATTCTGTACTCTTTTAGAGTGTCTGGAATTTAGAAGCCTTGTTTAGAAATTATATATAAATATATATATATATATATTTTTTTAAATATATATATTTTTTAAATATGTATTTATTTATTTATAAATAATAAAATAAACTACTAGTTACTACTTGTACTACTATTCCTACTTCATGGTTTTTCATTTATTGTGGGTCTTCAGGGTACGGATCCCCCTTGATAAATGAGGGAAGTGCATTCATTCATGTGTTTATTTATTTATTATTTTAGTATTTATTTATTATTTTATTATTTATTGTATTATTATTATTATTGTTATTATTATTGTTATTATTATTATTATTATTATTATTATTATTATTATTATTATTATTATTATTATTATTATTATTATTATTGGTCTATGATTAGTTATAAATAAATGATTCATTCAAAATGTTATATGGTATATGTGAAATATTGTAAAACTAAATTATGGTAATGTTTGTTCTTGTAGTAGCTGGGCAGTATTTCATTCAAAGTGCTGAAATTTATCAGGCCAGTTATTGTTTTAGTGAAATATTGTTTTGTTTTAGCACGTTTGTGCTTTCAAACCTTACTGATGTCTTCTGACTTTGTTCAACACACTGAATTTATGTTGTGGCCTTAAGTAGGAGATGACTGCCATTTAAGGATAGTACCGTACATGAGAAATGGAGCAGTGACAACAGGAGGCAAACTTAAACTTCACTTTTCAAAAGAACTGAAAGCCATGATTAGGATTTTTAGCTTTGTTTCGCACATCCTACAAGTTATTGCTAACTTAAGCCTTATTCACACAGGATTAGTTTTTAGGGGTGCACCGATTTATCGGCCTCAATTTCCTTAATTTTGGGAAATCGGAAATAGGTCAATGCTTGCATGCGAAACCGATTTTACAGATTAAACTTTTGATCTGGCATCTATGTTCTATTACGAATAAAATATTGACATTTGCCATCTCCACATCATTACATTCAGTTTTTATTCAGTTTATTTATTTAGTGTCCCAACTTTTTTGGAGTCCGGTTTGTACATCATCAAATGATTGTTTGATGTTCATGTTACTTGCACATCTCTGGATTTTCTTAAAATTTGCGATGGAAAACCACAGACATTCCCCTTTTTGTTTACAACTAAAATTTAATGATCAGTCACAATCAGTTATGCAAGTTGTCCTGTTCAGAAAACTGTATCTCAAAACTGTGCTCATTTGCATTTGATCTTAGTGGCAATGTTTGCTAAAACACTTTCCACCACTCAAATTTTTTTTCCTCCTTTAAAATGACTGTATGTCTGTCGACTATCGTCTTGACAGCTTATAGTTGCAGTTTTTCAGGAGATTTATATTTTTTGTTTTTGACCTGGCCTTTCTGATTCCTCTGTTTTCCCTCTGACTTCACATCCAAGGATTATTTTACCGACTCAATATCCATTACATTTAGAGACTGAAGTGTACTCATCAATACACTGGTGAAGATTCTCAGTCATCCAGGACATGGTAAATCCAAAAAAATTAAAAACAAAACAATTGCACTTTATTTGGGACATTTCGCTTCTCATCCGAGGAGCTTTCTCATTTCAAAGAAACGAGGAGTGATGTACTCATCAATGTTCAAATGTAAACAAACAACTTAAAGTTGTTGACAACAAAACATGACTGCTGATTTCACTCATTTATTAAATATATAGCAATAGTTTTGGTTGCAAAAAAAATTGTATTTAGTGTTTGTTTTTAATCATAAATTATACACGTATAGTCAAGTCAAATATTTTTTTATAATGCACATCTAAAACGTCAGCTGTTACTAAAGTGCTTAACAATAAGATCAAGGCAGTAATTAAAGAAAAAAAAATAACAAGATGTAATTAAAAGCATAAAAAATAAAAACACAGAAACAATGAGGATGAACTACTAAATCAAATCACACTGTGTTAAACGTCAAAGAATACAGGTGTGCTTTTTAAAGAGATTTAAAAACAGGAAGTGAAGTGGCCTGTCTAATGTTATGGGGCAGATTGTTCCAAAGTTTAGGGCCATTGACTGAGGAAGACTTATCTCCTCTGAGCTTCAGCCTGTTTTTTGTTGTTGTTGTTGCAACCAAAAGCAGCTGATCAGATGATCTTACGTAGTGCCCGAGAAGAAACATATGGATGAAATAGGTCAGAGAGGTATGAGGGTGCGAGGCCATTAATGCACTTAAAGGTAGATAGGAGAATTTTAAAATCAATTCTGACATGTACAGGGAGCCAGTGAAGGGAGGACAAAACTGGTGAAATATGTTCAAACCTATGAGTTCCTGTTAAAAGCCGAGCTGCAGCATTCTGGACGAGGTGGAGATGTGAAAGAGACACCTGATTGACCCCATCATAAAGCATGTTTCAGTAGTCCAGCCAGGTTGTAATGAATGCATGGACACATTTTTTTTCAAGGTCAGATCTGGTCAACACGGACTTCAGCTTAGCTATCTGCCTTAACTGGAAGAAGCTTTTTTATTATTTTTTTGTAGAATAATTGAACTCCGAGTCTAAAACCGTTCTGAGATTTGTAACAGAATGCTTAAGATATGACTCAAGGGAGTCGAGGCTAACAGAAACAGAGACGGCAGTAGAGCTAGAGCTAAACGCAACTTCAGTTTTCTAATCGTTGAAACTTAAAAAGTTTGAAGGTATCCATGATTCAAATTAAAAACATAGAAAAATTGTGTATTTTCATAGCTATTATGACTATCCATTGGAATATGCCAGTGCTAATTATTTTAGAATAAAAATGATTTGCACAACATGACTGTCTATAACTACTTTGGAGAAGTTTTAGTAGATTTTAGACTGTTTTTCACACTTTGAATGAATCATCTAACAACAAATGTTGCTTTTTTGTGGCTATTTTGGTCTTGGTAGGGAATGGCATTTGTTTATAGACAGCTGTCAAAGCGTCACTATGCTTTTAGTGCTGAGCATGACTGAATGTGCATCTGTGGATGTTTTGCATTTTTATTTCGGCATGGTAAGCTGAAGAGAAAAATAAATAATGGCTCCACTAGATATATAAGAAATAAAAAAAATAACTGGTCACTACCCAGTTACAACAAATCTACGGTAAGTGTAATTGTAAGGCTGAACACTGGAACGTTTTTCTGTGTTTAGCCAAGCCAAAAACTAATTCTCCATTCACCAGTGGTCTGAATTTCCTGGACAGCCTGGCATGTGGCCAAGTCTGTGGGAGTTTGGGGGGAGGTCTTTGGCTATAGGTTTTCCAAGTGCAGTGAGTTTGCAGCTCTAGTTAGGCATGCAGTAAATGTGGGTCATGCAAGGATATGCTCAGGAAACTTGAGATGGGTGGTTCCACATTTCTTTGTTAATGCACAGGCCCTACTAAATGCAATAAGGCTTCTACCGGTACTCACATATACATTCAGCAGGTTACTGTCAAATAATTATTAGGTTTTCCATTGTGTGAACCACTCAAAACTAAAAATAAAAGAAATCTGGTTTTGTTCAGAAGTAAAGTTGATTATAGCGGCACGTGAGACAAACACTGCTGGTTTACACAATTGTTGTGATTTATGTGCCTAAATTCATACAGATGTCAGTTGTGTGCATGATTGAGATGGTTTTAATGCTAATGTTTGGTCAAGAGCATAGTGTGAAACCAACCATGTTAAAATTGTCTTTCAGAATTTGTTGACTTGTTTTTAGTTTGGCTTCTCTCACTCAATAATGCATTTCTTTGTGTCATGACTAGTGACTGCTGCTGCTGTAACAGGAAAACTATGAATAACAGCTGTTGCACAAGGAGGCTGGTTTATTATAAATTTATTTTTCATTTCTGTGTGATTCCCTGTCATCCTTCTCTTCTGATTTTTGGTTTGCAAAGAATTAAGGCTAAAGCCAAACACATTATTTTGGTTTACAAAAAAACACACAAAAAACAGTTCCACATTCTTATGTACAACATAGCTGCTTTACCATTACCAAGTACGACTCAAGTTGGTTCTCATTAGTTCTTCTCAGCTGTAGGTGATTTGCCACTGTGACTTCTTCCCCACATTGTGGTGGGTGTAACTAAACTGACTTCAAATTTTTTTTTTGCTTATCCCTGCACTGCGTACATGTCCAGGAGTAGCCATGCTGTGCCACAATCTCTGATATTTTTTCAGTAAATTACCGGTAGTGTTTATATTAGTGCCGTCCGGCTCATGCTTAATCTTCTGATCTGCCAATAAAAACAGAAAGGTCTTTATTTATCATTGGTCCACAGCATTGTTTTTGGGGCGTCCATCCTGAACTAGAAACTAGAAGAAAAAAAAAGAAAAAAAACTAATTGGGTGGGTCATCCAGTGATGTAGCTCTGCTGGCCAGGCCTGCATACGGTATGTCAAAATTGTCACCTCAGAGCAAGTCACTTAGAACCACAAACAAGATGGTCCCATAAACTGGACTGAGTGGGGGTTGGTACAGACAGTGGGCAGGCCCTTAACTAGTGTGCTGTGGTGCAGAATCAATGTGTAGAGACGGTGGCAAAGCACTAAATTTGTTTGAGGAACATCTTTCTTCTAGTTTGGAAACCTCTATGAAATTACACTTAGATGCTGTATTGTAAAAATATACTTTTCTTAGTCATCAGTATTGGTAATGATAAGAATAATGAGTAATCAAGAAAGTTCATACTCAATAATCCAGGTATCAAATCTGATAAGTCTCAATCAGTTCATCTGGACAGTTTCTTTTAGTCGAAACGTTTCACCCTCAGTCCAGAGGGCTT
>JARVJN010000453.1:22040210-22050769 GCA_031763805.1 Argolebias nigripinnis
CGCACCTGAGTATAGGTCGCAGGCCATGAAAAAAATGATAAAAAGGTGCGACCTATACACCGGAAAATACGGTACTCAGGGCTTGACGTTTTTTTAATAAAGCGTATTAAAAGATTGCGTATAATAGTATTTTCACTGTTTGACCAAAATAGCTACAAATCGGTTGTTTCTCATAAACTGACGCCTGTTTAAAACTCTGGCTTGAAAGGTGACGGGCGAAAATTCCATCGATGGACGCTTGGCCTTAAACATCCATACGCAATAACTCACATAAAAGAGGAAAAAGTTCAAACGCAACATCTAAATTCTAGATTTGAACTCGTGCCTTCCTAAACACTGCAGCTGAGGTGAGTCAGTGAGCGCACAGGGATTTTTATATATATATATTTTTTTTTATTGACGTTAGTGGAAACATACAGGAAGAAATAACCCAAGCCAAACAGTTATAAAATCGCACAAAGATCCATCCAAAAGCAGACTTTTTTTCTCCTCTGAAAATAAAGCGCCACACTTTTGAGGAGGGGGGGGGGAAATATATGAGGCAATGAGGCAAATTAGGATGCATAGAACATCCTCGCGGAGTGAGAAGGAGAAAGACATTTGCACATGAAGAGTTGAAAATGAGTCGCATTCAGCCAAGCTGTGAGCTCCACCTAGGAGGCGGTGAAAGAGAGCGAGACAGGCACAGAGAGGGGTGAGGCGGGCGGGCGGGCGCCAAGCCTTGAAGAGGGGCATTCTGCCATAATGACTCTCATTTACCATTGACAGGCCTTGGGAAAGTTAAACTAATTATGACAGCACGCAGATGCTGAATAGCCCTTGATGAAGTTAACAACTGGCAATCCGACAAACAGGTGTCGAATGATTTGTGTTACCTCCCCTGGAATTATGGGATATTCTGATTTTTTTCTCCCCAGCAGACGGCACAAAGCAGCAATCAAAGTGAAGGGAAGGAGTCATTTGCGCTCTTATTTTTGTAATTCTGGGTACATTTGGCCAGCTTCTGTAAATAGCACCCTCCATTACGGCAGATGGGGGAGAAAAACAAAAGGCCAATGCTGTAACCTATCAAGTAAATGACAATTAGGACTAAAGCGCTCTCGCAGAATGCTTTCTGAAGTGGCAACAGGTGCCAAGACAAAAGCTCATGACAGGAAGTCCTTCCAGGGAGCGCACTTCGTCATCAGTCGTTCTCTCTGTGTGGATTCGACCTCTGGTTTAATACGGCGCAGATGCGTCCCAACAAAATGTTTTTTTTTTTTTTTAAACGATCATGATTCCTCCATGCGAAGCACAAATCAGGATCACGACGTCGTCGTTCCTGCAGGAAGGATTTGCCGAACTCGTAACATCCATCCTGACGTGTCAAGGAGAAATCTAGGACGCGTAACGCCGCAGAGCTCCCTGCTCACCTCAGATCTTTAACAGGTGGAGATAATGTGCAGATGAATGTCTTTAAATAGTGTACAATTTAAAAAATGAGGAATGTTTTACGTCTTTTACACACACTTGTTTGAGATCGCTGCCAGTTTTTGGGGGGATTTTCGTAGAAAGGGTTGCCAAAAAAAGTGAATTCCTCAACAAATCCACCTCCAGCAGCACCTTTAAATCTGGATCTAAATCAGATTTGGGCCTCTAATGACACATTCTTGCTCCGCCCGTCGTGTTCTGCTTTTGAGTTTATGAGTATTGATCTGCTCGCTTTATTTAGAGCCGTGTTCTTGTTTAGTAATGGCGCACCGGAGACGAAAACTTCTTCCAACGCGTTACTCATTCTCCTCCTGCCTCCTCGCTTTCTTTAAGTTCATCTAGAAGAACAGGTGCTGCTTGAGTCGCGTTAAATATTAACGAAGCCCTTTTTTATTCACTCGCCCGTTCAAAATGTGACACAGATTCTCTCCCAGGTACATTGTGGCACACGAGTTGGCACCGTTCGGATGTGATCTCCGTGGCTTCACGAGACGATTGTTAAATACGGGTTTGACTCAAAGAAATCAACAGTCTCTGCAGGAAGGTTTTTTTTTTCCCTTCAACCCACAGAGTTACTGACATTTTCTTTAAGCGCACACAAGAAATTGAGGAAAAATGAAATGACAGTGACTTCTAAAGAACAAGCGGTGCTATTTTTGGTTGCACTTTACAATAAGACTAATAAATAGTTGATAGATAGGTTATTATTTTCTCTATAAACACTTTATAAATATTAATATGTGCTTATTATGAACTAATTAAGAGTGACAGAGACAAAACTGACCAATTTGTTGCCAAATAGTGATCCAAATCTGTTCACCTATATATAGATGTTATATTAAACATTTCAGACTAAGTTGTAAGCACAATACGCATTTGTAAACTTATTTTTTATATAATATTAGTTGTAGATACTTTTAATGAAGTGATAAAGTACAATATTATATGCTAAAGAAATATGTTTGCAAATGCTTATTGTGCTTACAACATACTAACTTAGTCTGAAATGTTTAATATAACAACTCTAGATGAAATATATAGTGAACAGATTTATTGGGCAACAAGCTGATCAGTTTTGTCTCTGTCACCATTAATTAGTGGATAATAAGCACTTATTAATGATTTGTAAACCGTTTATAGAGGAATAAATATAAACTAGCCATCTATAAGGGGAGACTTATTGTAAAGTAGTACCCTATTTTTTAATGTTTTTGTATGAAATATTATGTATAATTTTACATGATGCATTATATTTATTTTAGTATAGTATTTGTTTTCTTGCATGCTCATTACAACTATACTTTTGTGCTTTGTTGTTTTAAGGAAGTTCAGGCTAATTATGTCACATAAAGATAAAGTTTAGTCATTACAGGCAAAAAACAACAAAAACACAGAAGTGATTGTTGACTGTTCTTTGATTTTTGGCTGCACGTGTTATCTGTGCCACTTCCCCATATAAGACCCAATATAAAGGATTTAATAATGTGACATAAAATAATGATTTGTCCACTTTATCAGTCATTTATAAAACACTGGTCATACATGAAACAAGCTCACGATTTGGCATGATTAGACATAGTCCTTTTACTTTATTTCTAGGTTCAAGTGTCTTTATTGTCATTTGTATCACATGTGGTACATGAGGTGGAACACAATTGTGTACGTATGGTCTCAGTTACACACAAAAATAGCAAAAATACAAAGTATAAAAAGAAACAGCATATAAGGATCTAATATAGACACTAAGATATATGCTAAACACTAATAATGTAAAATAATATGATGTATTAAAAAGCAGCCCAAACATTCATTATACTGTAATTTAATTTACGTGCGTGTACACTGTGAGCAGTAGTAGATCATGTTGTTAGCTGTATAAGTTCAAGTAAAAAAGTAAGTTGAGCAAACAAGTTAAATTTATCAAATAAATAAATAAAAGTGCATGGCCTGTGTCAAATTGTGACCCTGTTTTATTATATGACTAGTTTTTTTAAATAAATCATTGTTAATGCATTATAAAGTGTTTACAACCTTATGTATAACCGGTTTTGTAAAGCATTAATACATCATTTATAAATAGACTGTTATTAGTAGATGGCACTACCTTTTGTTCTATTGTTTTGTCTTTTTGACAGATATGACAAAACATTTGGCCTCTGATGAGGCATCATAAAAAGTCTTTACCCTCAGTCGATCCACAAACTGAATCTGAGGGTACGCACGGAGGATCTTCACTTCTTTCTTTGCAATGCAGAAAATATTGCATTTAAAACTCAGGCAGTTGCTGTTTTTCTTTTATTCTTTTCTTTTTCTTGTTCAAGACTTGCAGAAAGGTTCATACACGGTTCAAAAGGCTCTGAATTTTCACCCAGTTAAAGTTGTGTGAATTATTCTTTCCAATCAAAGTTTTATATAAAACAAATCTCACATCACAAACAGCCTGATTCTTCAGAAAGTAGAAAGGAAAATTATGCACACGCACCTGCACTTATAAAATAGTTACCAAATCACGACTAAACGAGACACGGCAGCTGGAATTGTTCTTTAAACAACACAACATAAAACCGCAGCTAGCTTTGTTCTTAAAATCTGACAACGAACGGCTGGATCGATGTCTCGTATTCCCTGCCGGCTGAAACGAGTTTATAAACAACAAGCAGCGCTGCAAACGTGACATTAAGACCTGTTCTAAACTAAAACTCCAATTATTCCTGTGAATTCAAACCTGTCTGGCAACGACAATCCATCAAAGCCAGCAGAATCAGGAATTAAAATGCCCACCTCGGAGCGTTTGCCCGAGTGCACGCGATTGTTTTGTCGAGCGACCGCGCAGAGTTCACTAATGGAAGCTGCTAAATGTTATTTTGCTGTAAAAACGCTGCCATTTATTTCATCCACCGTACCTCGAGTTTACAGCTCGGTGTGCGATTGTGATTCACGCCACGCAAAAAAAATTTCACACGTTTCCCGAGCGCCACGGAACTGTTCATTCCAGACAAAGGAATTAACATTTAAACAACATATATGTGTTCGGGCTGACACGTGAATAAGTTAATCTGAGGTTTGGAGCTGCTGCATCAACGCAGCACGTTTCATCCTGCACACATTCAATCAGCTGCCGAGCTGTTGACACAAGAAAATGCTGTTTCAGGCCAAAGGCAAGAAAAAGACGGCTCGGGTTATGATTGGTTGAACTGCCAGGGCTGTTTTAAATTGATTGGACGAGTTTGTCTTTATAAACATGTTTGATTTCAACATAAACAAGCTTTTTTTTAAAGCATCCATTGTTCTATCTATATGCATTTATTGCAAAAGAAAATCTGCACAGATGCACAACATAAATATAACTACACTGGTATTACTTATTGATTATTATTATTATTATTATTGGATGCAGCCAATACAGCAAGGAACATATATTTTTTCCTGTGTCAGTGTGCCTGTGCATGGCTGTTAGCAAAATATCTAGTGAACCACATTTTAATGAAATGTTTAGAAAATGATCACCGGGTGTACAAACACATGATTAACTTTTGAAGCCATCTCATCCGATATGGCTGCCACAGCCAACTGAACTTAAAAACAAACAACTAAGCAGATGCAATTCAGTGAATATTACTAGCATTCTGTTCAAATTTGTTGTGGTAGTAGCTGATGATCATTCACAACAAGTACTCCAAATGCTACTCAGACGTTTGTTTACAATTTTATCGCAAGCGGTTGGGATGAACTGTGTGACTGTTGGCGAAATGTCTCAGGAACCACTGGGTGAACATTAGTGAAACTCTCAGAAAATAATTACATAAGTCGTTACGTTTTGGATTTGATCCAATCCAAGATGGCTGCCACAGCTGTCAACATCAAGCATCACACACACACGGGTATAACCCAGTCAGTTATATCGAGCTAACATTTGGCGTGGTAGTAGCTGATAGTAATTTACAGCATTTAATTTGAGAATGACATCTCTGAATTTGTACTTCAATGTGTATAACATTATTTTCAAGGTTTGACCGAGACGTATACAACTCCTTGTCATTAATAGATAGATATTAAGATATTAAGGCTAGATATTAAGATGATGTTAATTTTCACGTAAAGGCAACAGAGGACATTCACTCCTTCAAAAAACTATTCTCTATCTAAAAACTATTTTTTACACCTACCTTATAATATGTCTGTTTTGCTACTTTGATATCTTTGTTTTAATTTGTTTTAATAAAAATCTGTATTTCTCTCTCATGTTTGTTTATTGTTGATTGTTTAAGGAAAATCGACTGTTGCTGTTGTCATCATTCTTTAGTTTGTAGACAGGTCTCTCTTGTAAATGAGTCCTCAATGAGATTAACCTGACTAAATTAAGTTTGAATGAATGAAAATTCAATGTCCTTTATTTGGTTTATTTGAAAACTATGTCTGCAAAACTTTGTCCTGCTTGTTGAGGATGATGAAAAGGGATCCTGTAGTGGATCCTTGAAGGAAAAGACAGTGAACCTGACAGCAATGATCCTACATAAATCAGAGTTATATTGATAGAAGAAAAAAAGAGGATGATTCCCTCAGCAGGGGAAATAATTAGGACAGAGCCACTGTGCACGACTCTGTTGCTGCTTCCCACTCATCTGTGTCAAACAGCTTGGTCAATAATCTTCCACAAGTCCCGAGGATTAGAGTCTTATTAAGGAGCCCCGTCTGTCAGCAGGACCTCAGAGCCCAGAACAAGTCACTCCCTGGCTGTTTTTTTAATAATCCTTTTAATAAATATAAGTGCAAATAGGGGTCATGATTATGTGTTTTGGTTCAAATAAGTTCAGTCTGGACAAAAGCTCAAATGTTGTTTAAGTGGACTCCTGCAAGCTTCTGTTACATTAGAATTACTTTGGATGATGCCCTGATGCATGCTCAATAATCCAGGTAGAAAAATATAAAAAATCTAATGGTCCTCTGGACATTAAAAAAAAAAAACGTTTTTTGAATGTCCAGAAGACCATTAGATTTTTTAGATACTCTGGACGATGCAAGTCAGTGTTTTGTCTAATCTTTCATCACAATTTAAACTTAAAGAAGTCCTAATCCACACTTGTAGATCTGAGAGTCGTGAAGCCGTTCTTTATTTTGGAAATGCGTTGACACCAACCAACAAACAAACAAACAAAGAAACAAACAAACAAAAAAGGCACGCGACCACCTCCACAAAGCTCGTCCAGTTCTTACCTGCTCCGTGGATTTGAGCGACGGCAGCAGCCAGAGCCAGAGCCGCCACGAGAGCCGTCAGTCGCCGGCGTTGTCTCGCGCACATGTCTGCTGTGAAGTGGAGGCTTTGCTGTCCTCGGTGGAGAAACAACCAGAACAACAAGCAGCTGCTCCGCGCGCTGGTGATGATCTGATGTTACTTCCAGTTGGGGGTGTGGGAGAGGAGAGAAGAGGAGCAGCGAGCAGGGCGGCGGGAGGACTTGGACCCTCGGATGCTTCTCGGAGCAGAGATGGAGGAGGAGGTGATGATGAGGTGAAACGAGGAGGTCTGTGTTTAATTCGGCCGCGCGCTGAGCGGATTGCTGTGGTCGGGCGGGAGGGAGAGAGTGAGAGAGGAGCCGAGGCTTCAGCACCACGGACAGCTCCTAGCGTCGGAGCGGGGGACCGCCTCCTCCAAGTTTCCTCCCAACACCGCCTCTGCTGCTCCCTCCAACAACTCTCTGGACTCCTTCACAGATCAACAAATCACCTTTAGGAGATTTAAACGTGTGACTTTTGGAATGTAATTCAAGATGGCCGCCTCAGCCAGCTTACATTAAAAAAACAAAAATGCATAAAAATGACTTGAACTCTGCAGGTTTTTACAGAAAGTGAGTTAGAATTTAGTTTGATGCACTGGTGTTGTATACATTTTTGTACTGGGTATATACTGTGCTTAGAAACCAAAGTACACCGGTTAGTCCAATGCAATTGTCAATTTATTCAGATTTTTAAGCATATTGAGCATAAAAAAATATGCTTATGTTTGAATAAATAAATGTACAACAAACTTTGTACATCAGTTGATTTTGTATTAAAATATGTTATATACTTTATAAAACAGTAGTAAAACATGTTCAAATATTAAGTAGTAAGTACAGAAGTACAAAACCCAGACTGAACCAACTCAGTGAGTATATAAAATGTTTCAAATGTGTTGGCAATAGCACATACCACGTAATATGTCACATGTTATTGGGCACTTTTAAGTGGGTGTCCTGAAATTCCCAAGCTTTTCTAATGGGTATACTCCATATACCCACGTATCACATCAATCAATCAATCAAGCAATTTATTCATTTCAAATTTTAAAAACACAAAAATACTGTTTACAAAAAAACACAATATAAAATCAAAAATACATGAAATGAAAGGAGGCAGAAGAAGAAAAAAATCTTGTTATATCTGCCCCCTTTTTCAACAAAATTAATTCATACAATCAATTCAAACAGGTTCACATAGACTACACCATTGGTATGATGGTAGCTGACACAGATCCTAAAAAAAATTTATGACCCCAATAGATTGAGGAGAATATTTGACTCAAATTTGATATTTGAAATCAAATCTCTTTTTGTTAGCAACATATCTCCAGAACCACTGATTTAACTGGAGCTTATAATACATGATTCCTAGATGATCAACTTTTGGAGTCAACTTGATGTAAGCTGACCACAACAGCTGCTGGCCTAATAAAACAGAGAAATCATCATAACTCAGTAAGTTTGAAAGAAACAGATACATTTTGATATGGTAGTAGCTGAGAGTCATCCTCAACTCATTCCCGGAGCATAACATCTCATTATGTCTCATGAGATGAAACATAATGTTATTATCAACATTTGTCTAAAATGGCTACATCTTTGAAACATCGTCATCTCAAACTCGGCATATTTTTGTTCAAATATTTATTTTATTGAAACAATGTTTCTAAGCGTAAAAGTGTCATGCTGCTTGTCCTACGTCACTTCTGTTTGTCTTTCTTGTTCAAATGAGCCAAAACATGAAATCCTTGTGCACAGGCACCAGCTAGACCCACCAGAGATGATTTAGAGAGAGAGAAAAGCTGATTTGTGTGCCAGTCTTAATAATAATAATAATAAAAACATAAAATAAATGCTTGCTTACTTCTCAAAAAAATCTCTTAAGTGATTTTTTTGTCTCTTTGTTCCATTTTTACATCCATCTTTACCCGCTTCTTCCCTTTCGGGTCACAGGGGTCACTGGTGCCCATATCCAGCAGTCACTGTGCAAGAGGCGGTGGACACCCTGGTCTCCAATCTATCACAGAGACACATAGAGACAAACAACCATTAATTCTCTCACTCACACCTAGAGACAATTTAGAGTTAGCAATCAGCCTAACATGCATGTTTTTGGTCTGTGGGGAAAAAAACCCACACATGCATGGAGAAAACATATGAACTCCACCCAGAAAGGTCTCTGACCGAGATGTGATCCAGTGACCTTCTCGCTGAGAGTCAACAGCTCTGTGCTATCCAAACATTTAAAAATGGCAGATAACTTGAGGTAAATACCTCCTGGGTTGGCAAATAAACAATCCAAAATAATAAACATTGTTAAACTTTAAATCATGGCAGTCTTAAAGCCAGTCTGTCTGTGGGCTTGTGACCACTGTGTTTGTGTTAGAGACATCAAACCATTCAAAAACATTTTATCATACAAGTTTTGTTTTGCCACTTGAATTTTGAACATTTTTATGTAGTTGCTGGTGTCTTGAAGTGTATAAATTTGGTTAATTTAGGTTTTAAAGATCTACATGTGTATTTTGACATCTGCATTTGCAAAACTTGTCCCCACAGCTGGCTGGTTGATTGGTTGTAAACAAAACATACTATCTACTATGGATAATTTGTCTATTTTCTCACAATTTTAAATCACCAACTAGTCTTTGATACCCTCAGCCCAGTGACATATTGGCTAAAGTGAAGCATCCATCCATCCATCCATCCATCCATGGATGGATGACATATTGGCTAAAGTGAAGCAGAACTTTTTTATTTATTTGCTCAGCATGTCTGAAAGGCACATGGGAGTAGGAACGGCTTGGTTTTTGTGATTTATGTAATGGTGTGGTAAACATTCTTGAAACTTGTAGAGAACTATTTTATGGCCCCATGAAAAGTTTGTTTGTTCACATTAGCGATTCCGATTTTGCTGTAATAGTCATAATCTAAACACTGGTTTTATGTTGTTCAGTAGATCATTGGTGAACTACGTACAGTATAGTAGTTCATAGCTGCAGAAGTACTGAGCCAAACACTCAATGCCCAAATTGGTGATGAAAAAAAGATCGATTGATGAAACAATGATGATCGTATCTCTGATGCAGAACCTGATATGATGTCCAGGATAAACCTGAGTCACATCAATGTGGAACTGACTGGTGAGCAGGAAGGAGCCTGTGGAAGAACCATGAGTAGTCCACCTGACTGGTCAGTCTCTGATAAATAATGCTCTTCCTGCACAGAACTGGCCAAATAATACAAACTGAGATATTCTGGCAGAGATCTGTTCCACTTGTAGAACAGAAAATTCAACAAACCAGAATTAGTTATTTTGTACTTTAAAACAAATTAAAATGCTTGTTTTAAATATAAAAATTGTCTAAATGTTTAATACAATTAGAATCATTACAAAATAACCCCGTTTCAACTGTTGGTGTGTCAGCTTAGTTGCCAACAACATTTGGTTGTTGGGGGTTAACAAGCAGACAGAAACTAGTTATCCTGTATTTTTAAAGCTTTAAATGATCTAAGATTAATTTTTAAAGTAAAGATGAGCTATTTTTTCTCAAGTTTCTAAAATATATAGTTGTTGTACATAAAATGAAACTGTAGATGATCTTACTGTTTCATTTGATTGTTGTGTTGTTAATGTTTATTTCAGTCCAAAGTCTCCAAAATCAGGTCTTTTTTTCCTTTCTAGCAGTCATGCCATCCATCCATCATCCATCAATACATACATCCATCCATACATGCATACACCCATCCATCCATACATACATCCATCCATCCATCCATCCATACATACATACATACATACATACATACATA
>JARVJN010000453.1:22405151-22415157 GCA_031763805.1 Argolebias nigripinnis
TTAAACTATTTTTGAGAGGAATTTTAATTAATTTAACATTGTTTTAGCAAAAACGATCAGAGGTCAATCTTAATATAGATATATGTTGTGCCATTTGATGGAAAGTTAAAAGATCATGTCAGTGGATCTTTAAGTTGGATTTAATTCTTAAATAAATCAAACGCGATAATGTAATTGTTTTTGTATTTTTTGTACATGTTCATTTGTCTGTTCTATGAAGTACTAGACATATTTTAATGAAAGTAATCATTGGAACAAGTCTACAACTGATTAGCTGTTTGAGTCAAGTTGATTCAAAAGGCTGTCATGGCTTTTTGAGCTTAACAAGAACAACAGTATCATAACTCTGTCAATTTCATATCTATTGAACTAACATTTGGTGTGGTAGTAGCTGAGAGTCATGTCCATCACATATTCTGAGTACTAACAGCTTATTCAAGACCCTTGTTTAAAACTTGGGCATTCTATATATATTTTTTTTTTTTTTTTACTTTACACAGTTTTATTACTGTTTGTATTGCTTTAATTCGTATAGTTTTACAGAAGCACTTTGATTGACACTTTTTTAATGCTTGTAAAATTTGCCTTTACACTGTATTTTGCCTTATCAGACAGCAATACTTTGAGGAATATTTCCTGGAAAGAGAGAAAAAAGGAATGTTTGCAAATACAAGGTTTGGCATCAAATATCATTGAGTGATGCGGGAATGAGAGGAGAAAAGTGAAGACGGTGGAGACGATGAACACGGATGTCATCAGAGATTTGAGACTCCTGCAAAACTCAACAAGAAAAAAAAAACATACACGTGAGACAGTAGGAACGTTTTCCTTCAAGTGTCACAGAAAAGAGAGACAGCGGGGGGTGTTGGTGCCTGGTGAGAGGAAGGAGTGACAACAAGTTTAAAAGCAAGAACAGAAGAACATTCTTAATGGTTCAGGAACAAATATAAGTTCTGGTTTTTGGATGTTTTAGGAGGAAAAATGATGTGGTCAAAAACAACAGAGGCAGAAAGATGTTTTAGGCTTGACTGGTGTCAGTGTAAGATGAACACGTACGGTGCCATCACATGTAAGATTAAGACACGTACGGTGCCATCAGATGTAAGATGTGATTAGTATATCTAACGGTCAGATTTACTGAGCCGTGCTGTACACCAACATGTAAGAATGAACAGGTGTTTTTATCACGAGTTCTCTTCTTTTTCACGGACTTAAACAATAAATTCTGTGACCAGCTGATTGGATGTAAATCACAAGGAAGTGTTAACTTATGTTGGTCCAGCAGAACTGAGCCATTTATTAACAAATCATAAATTTAACATCATAACATATACAACTGATTGATCGATAAAATTCCTATAATTTACTTCAGCAGATGAAATCACGCGTCCGTAACTTCTAGGAACAACAGAACAAGTTATGGATCTTATAATAACTTATATCTGCAGGCATTTAGTTCTGGCTTAGAGGTTAAAGAAAAAGTTTAGGCGAGGAGGAGGAAAAAGGGGAGTAGTTTTATCTTGCATTTATGAGCAGATGACACTCTTCCATACGCATGCAGCTAAGATATCATCGTACGCTCCAGTGAACAATCAGCGGCTCTTTTACCTTAAGACGTCCGTCTCGGTTCGGGTAAAGAGCTGTGAAGCAGTCTTGGACGTAAATGGGTCGTAGGTCCGGCAAGTCCAAGCTGGACTCCAAAACATGTTTACCTTCTCAGTGTCTCGGTGAGACTTGCTTTAGGCGGCAGAAGTCATGGTTTGGTTTCAAGATAAATTGTTCCAGAAAGGAAATTCATTCTAAGTGGAGCTTACGCTCGGTTCGGGTTTCACAGCAGCTTGCTGTAACCCTTTGCTGATAGGACGGGGTCTTTAGCGCTTGACCAAACGTCCGACAGCTAAAAGAGAAAGTCCGTGCATCTCAGACTCCCTGCGGCACTGGATGTTCCAGGAAGCTGGGAACTTTTAGCAGGATCTGACGTCAGAATTTTCTTCTCCGTTCATTGGTTCAATCGACCAGGGAATGGGAGATTTGTTGACGTCAGGTGAACGTCAGTTAGGAATGTTTAGAAAACAAGAAACAGACTGTTTTAAGAACAGACAGAAAAGAGTCGCCAGTGAAATGAAAATCAGATCAAACTGTTTTTCTCATTTCTAAACAAAACTGAAAGTTCAGTCTGACATATAATTTGAACCTTGTCATAGTTATTTGACTAAGACACATTGAAAAAATATACCAGCATAGTAATAATCATTCACATATTGAGAATACACCAGCATATTAAAGAGTGTCAACTTATGCAAATAACAAATGATCATAAAATGACAAAAGTTATTCTGTTGATCAATTCTGAATTAACATAAATTAAAAGTAAGTCTTTTCTGATTGATTTGTGTTCTAGATTCAAATTAAACTGGAATAAAACAGTGATTTTGTCCTTCACTGCAGGTTTTCAGTGTTCTGTGTTTCACGGAGAGATTCAGTGGAAAAAGTGTTTTATTACAGTTTCCAGTATCATTACATCAGAAACGGAAACGTTCGAGACAGAGACTTATTGTGCTGACCCTCACCTGGAAACAACCAAAGTGTCTTCAGCTTTGTCCTCTCAGGGGTTCTTTACCATCTGCGGCTGGACATTCAGCAGCACATTTGTTCAGCCCAGTCTGGAAGTCGTAGGTTGAGTCGGGCATGTTCTGGCTCATACTGCTTCATCAGATGGAGATCAGTGAGGTCTGGAGGTCAGGTCGATGCCCCGAGCTGTTCATGACTTTTGAACCAATTCTCAGCAGTCCTTGATGAGTTTGGATGGATTGGCAGTGCCACCAGGAAGCAATTACTGACAAACAGCAGCTCCGTTTTCTGAAACAACTGTCTCTACTGGTCTTTTAGCAGACTCTCAGTCAGGCAAATGTTTAGACTGAAAACCTGACATGCCTTTGGGATTATTAGACTTCTCCAGGAAGAATGTGTTTGAATACCTCCGGCTGGTGTCGTCTCTGCTCGTAACAGAGACAGTTTAGTGGCATTTTATTAAATAAACAGACGGGTTTGCTAAATCAGCAGGACAAGAGAAGCAAATAACAGGCACACCGAAACATTGTTTACTACTGTATATCTTTCACTGCATTTCTCTTTTGAATATTTAAAGCCATTTATTCTAGCCTGGTTTACATGAATGCATATAGATTGAAAGTTATGAAAGCATCACAGCATTTCACTTTTAGGTTCTTATGTTCAGATATTTTTCCCCACACACACGTTATTTTATGCAGTTGTTTTTACACTGATGTTTGTTTACTCAAGCGTTGCTGTGCACGTCTACTCCACTTCTTACATTTGATCACATGTTAATGATTAAAGCTGAGGTTTGCTAACTCTTGATGTCATTAGCAGAAAGACTCACTGCGTCGTCCACCATTCAACAGTCATTACATTCTTTTGTTATGAATTTAGGATACGACATGCAGTATCTCCGTCTATTCACTATATTTTACCCGCTTCTTCCTTTTGGGTCATGGGGGTCACTGTGCAAAAGGCGAGGGACGCCCTGGACAGGTCCATCACAGGGACACATAGAGACAAACAGTCATTCACTCTCTCACATCTTCGTTCACTAAATTAAATGTGCCCAGAGCCACAGCAACCTGCTACAACTGTGGTTATCAATTGGTGGCCCATGGGCCACTTTAAGTTTGTTGGAAGAGACTTTTGTGGCCGGTAGGGGTGATATTTTAAAGCTATGTAATGATTTTTTTTAACATTTATTGACATTTTGGCAATTTAAGACAAATTAAAAGACCAGATTGTTGTAAAGAGGGGGGAAAATAGTTTTTTTTTATGAAAGAACAATTATGAAATATGCAAGAAATGACAGGAAAACAGTTAAAACTAAAGTTGTTTGTGTAACAACCAATAAGTTCTGTTTTGGTCAAAACTTGAAAGAGTCACTACAGAGGGACAAAGGAGCCGCATGTGGCTCCAGAGCCGCAGGTTGCAGACCCCTTATTCAGAGTTACCAATCAGCCTAACATGTATGTTTTTGGTCTGTGGGAAGAAACCAAAGCACCTGGAGAAAACCTGGAGGTGTTCCCTGAGGGAGGGGAGCGAGGTACAACACGTAGGATTGGGGGAATTGCACCCCCGCGCATTCACCTGTGAAGCTTCTTTCATCACGCCTGTCAAGGCCAATGAGACTTCTGCATGGCCAGGAGGTCCCGCCCTCCTGGTATATAACATGCAGCGTGTCTCATTTCCACCATCTGTAAGCACTTTGCCGAGCTTTAAAGCATTGATGGAGCCAACTTGTGTTGTACCTCGTTCCTCTCCCTCAGGGAACATTGGTTATGGTCATAACCTCCAGTTCCCTTTCGGTCGGTACACTTGGTACAACACATAGGATTGGGGATCTACCCTCATGCCCCGGAAATGCATAAACAGACAGACTTGACCTCACGTTGTGACAAGCAGGAGGACATTCAATGCTCCTGTGCTAAAAGAACACCCTGGGTGACGTCACGCCTTGTGATGTCCAAGCTGTAGAACTTAATGAACGTGTTAGGAGATGCCCAGTTAGCAGCTGAACAAATGTTTGCCACTGGAACACCTTTAAACCCGGGAGGTGGCCAAACCTCTGGCTGAATGTGCATGCACCCCACTGGGTGCCTATTTGCCCTTACTAGTATATGCTCTAGAAATGGCCTCTGTGACCCACTGGGAGAGGCGTTGTTTAGACCAAGCTTTACCAGCAACAGGGTTAGCAAAACAAACAAACAGCTGGTTGGTTTTGCGCCAGCTTTTTGTCCTTTCCATGTAAATGCATAATGCACACACCGGGCAGAGAGCGTTCATGCACTTCTGTTCTGCAGTCATCACCGGCAGCGGAGGGAAAGCCGACAGTTCAAAAGCAAGGCTCTTATTTGATAAAGAAGGCACTTTAGGGATGTAGGCCAGGTTGGGAAGTAACGTCACTCTAGAGCCATCTTGTGCAAACTGTGTGCACAAGTGGTGCACTGAGAGCGCGTGAGGGTCACTCACACGTTTCGCAGAGCACAGAGCCAGAAGAAGAGCTGTTTTGTAGAACAGTATGTCCCTGTTAACACTCTGTAATGGTTCAAATGGGGTGTCGCAGAGATCCTCCAGGACCAAGTTCAGGTGGAGGGCCTGTCTACGTGAGATGGCTCTCCGGTTTCATATGAGGGCTCCATGGGCCCCCTTGTGGACAAAGTTTTAATAGAGGTGGAGGGCCTGCCTGTTTGAGACGGTGCTCCGGCCTCTTTATTGACCTTTGTTTTATGAAAAAATGGTTGAACTCTCCCTTTAATTCTGACTCGTGACCCAGAGCAGTCTGAGCACGTGTGCTTTTATTATTGTTTGAGGACAACAATTTCTTTTTATTGCACAAACAAGGGAGTGTGTTTTGTGTGTCAACCAACATTCCTGTCCCTTCAATCAGGGTTTCTTTAACTCCGATGTGGGGAAAAACTGAGAGGTTTTCCGTTTGCCCAGTGGGTGGAAGAGCTCTGAATGTTCTGGAAACAGCTGCAGGGTTAGGCTGACTTCTGTTTCCTCTCTTTCACTGTTGAGGAGGATCTGGGCGGCCCGGCCGGTCTCGAGACGAAACGGTGTTTGGACCATGCCTGTTGTCCCGGAGGAGGGCGTCCACACTGCTCCGCTGTGGACGTCGTCCGCTGTTCAGCTTCGAGTGTTGGTCGCTTGTGTGTGGGGCATTGGGGGAATGAATGTTGCCGTGGAGGCGCGCTCCTGTGACTGCTGGAGTCCCTGGCTTGGGAGTAATGCCCTCTCGGCATCCCTTCATGCAGGGCTTCCTCCTGCTTCTTCCTCAGGTCACAGCGGTTCTGGATCTTCTCCAGAGCCCCTCTGAACAGGCCCGTGGGCTCGATAGCTTGCTGGAGGAAGGTGGAGCGCTGATTTTCTGGCAGCTCGGTGAGGGTGAGCCACAGGTGTCGCTGGGCGACAACCTCTTAAGCCATGCTTTTGCCCAGAGCGATAGCTGCTATGTCCGACAGGCGGAAAATGAAGTCTGCTGTCCTACAGGCCTCTTCCAGTGGTTCCGCCACCTTCTTATTTGAACTGGTGGCTTCCTGCAGCTCCTGCAGCTTTTCTACCTGGTGCGCCTGCAGCATCGAGGCTGTGTTGAGTGTGCAGGCCGCAAGGCACTGTGCGTGGTAGATCTTGTCCAGTTGCACTGCTGCGAACCGACACCGTTTGCTGGGTTGCGTGGGCTTGCTGGCCAAAGTTTTGGGCGCCTGGTGTGCTGCCAGTGTCCCATCCGAGGGGTAAGTGAGACAGACCCGCCAGCTCCATGTTCTCCAAGTCCAGAAACTGGAAGAGGGGGAGGGACAGCAGTGCCTTGGGTGCAGACTATGAACATGTGAGTTCCGTTAAAAAATCTAGGAACACCGGCATTTTGTGTCTCACCGAAGTTTGTTGCCTCTGGAGAAAGTACCAATCTTGTCTGTTGTCGAGATGGGGGCGCGGGCCACGGAACCTTGAGAGACTTGGCCGCTCTGCAGCACAGGTCAAACAGGGCTGGAGTGGAGCCGTCTGCTTCAACGGGCGCCGCTGCAGCCTCTTGTGAGAAGTCCTCTGCTTCCTCTTCGACGCTTTGCTCCGCTTTGTCGTCGGAGATTTCGCCAGAGGCCGTTAAAGAGATCTCGTCCGACAGCAGCATGTCTCGCACGTCGTTCTTGAACCTCATGTTTTTGTTTTCCTCTGTTTGGAGGAGGTCCATCTGCTCACCCCAGGACAGCGCCACAATGTCTTCCATTTCATCAGACTCCAGCTCCGTCATTGGTCTGAGAGCCTCGGACAGTAGCGGGTCTTTTGCTGCGCTCAATTTCCCCAAAGGCTTCGTCAAGAACTCCAGGCGTTTCTCCCGTGTTGATTGTTAGAGTTGGCTGCAGTGCACACATGACTATGGGTTAGCTAGTGCCGCCTTAGAGTGCAACATGCAGAGACACATCGGGCAGGCTTCATGGGTGTCCGCTTCTGAAATGAAGAATCCACATGCGCTTGGACATGGACGTGACCCGGGGCTTCCCAACCTGCTAGCCTTGCTAGGGGCCTTTGACTTCTTCTTGCTCTTCTCTGGTGCCATGTTAGCTGCCAAGAGAAGAAGCATGACAATTACCCGTTAGGTGGGCTAAACAGGTAAAAAGCAGAAAATCCTCCTCTTCGACTGTGCTGTTGGAAGAACCTCCTCGTTAGCTGGGCTAAACAGGGAGGTACTCATACGCCAGTTAGCTGGGCTAAACAGGTCGTCGAAACAGTGACAGCAACTCGCACGTTAGCTGGGCTAAACATGAGAAAAACTTAGCACTTAGCAAGCTAAACTAAGTGTATGCAGGATAAAAAAGGCCGTAGTGACACCTTGGGCAGGGAGCAAGCTCACCTCCGGTCGGACAGTTGAGTCACGTACAAGGACCCCACGTTGAATCAGGTTGAAGCGAGGTGAAGTGCAAGTAGATTACTTTCAACATGCCTTGACAGGCATGTTGAAAGAAACTTCCCAGGTGAACACGCGGGGCGCAATTCCCCATACCCATATGTTGCTCCGTAGTGAACCGACCGAAAGGGAACTCCTATATCATTCTTCTAGTTCACATTTACATGTTTTTTTAGGTATGTATTTGAAGAGGCATGTCCTCTGGCATCCATCAGGGGGTACTGCAGCACCCTCTGCACCCTTGGTTCCCAAGACCTTGATGATAAGATAGCTTAAAATGGTGCTTGTTTTAAAAGTGGCTTGTCTGGTTTCAAATGTCTCTCACAAACGCTTGATAATAAATCGTAAAGTATCCCGCCAGCTGCACCTTTTCTAACATGTTTACCTTGGTCTTTTTCATAGTGCCGGAACAGTGACTGGAAAGACAGAAATAATAAAAACAATGTTGAGAATATTTCACAATCCCACCATGAAACTTGTGGACCCTCCAGTGCTTTCATTTTGAGCATAAAACAGGTTGCTCTTCACGTGTTAAATCCACTGTGATTTTCACACACCTTGCAACGTGCTTTAAAGCCCGTTGTTCCTCGGAGCTCGCATTCCACATCAATTTATTGCCTCCCTCACTTCTTTGTATCTGTGCAGACGGATGAGTGTGTGCGATTTTTCTTGCATTCCCCCTTTTTTTTTTTTTTGGGAGGGGGTGCATATAAAGATGCTGCCTCCCATCTGAGAACAGTAATGTAATTGTAGATGTACGGTATTCCAAAATGCCATGGGACAGAGCAGCGGTGCAAAAGACGGCATGATGCATAATGGTCTCTTACACGAGGTGTCGTGTTTCCATTTTCTGTGATGCTTCGGTTCTAGGAATCACCACAGTTTGCCAGAGTGGGTTTTCTTGTTTGTTTGTTTTACAGTTGCACAGGCAGTTTCATTGTGGAAATGTCCCATAACTAATGACAGAATTTTAGCTGCAAAACTGACAAAAGTCTTGTTATTTGGGAGGTTTTATCTTAGGCATTGTTTTAAAAACATGCTGCCTGGCCAGATAAGAAATTCCCCCTGGTGGAACCTTCAATAGTCAGCACAGACAGGCCTATTCACAAGACGTCACTGACTGTGAATAATAAAACAGGACTCACAAGTCACATTTTATATGCAGAGCCTCCTCATGTTACAATGACTGAGACCTGCATTTTCCTCATATTTGTAAGATTTTAGACGTTCAACAAAACACATGATTTACTTTCCAGAATGTGGTCTTTTCTTTAACAGAACTCTATGGTGGAATATTCTAAATCCCCCCTCCCCCACTGCATTTGTCTTGTGCATTCAGTAATTCCTAATATAGCATTTTTTCAAGGTTATTAGGGGGCAGAAGCAGCTTATCTCCACACACATTGTGCTGAGGGGCAGGCCTGACAGCTCATTACAGGTCATCTACATGAAGAGATCCATAATTACACTGCTGTATGTAAGGATACCATACTTTATTGATCCCCATGGGAAATTTCTTTTTGTGGCCTGTCATAATGAATAAGGCAGTTGAAGGTGAGCCTGCTGTGTCAGAGGTCGAGACTCAGGGACCCATGAACAAAACCGAGCATTTACTTCAGTAACTGTGTGAGACATTTTAAAACCACTATCATGTATATTTTGACCGTAAGCTTGGAAATGACGTCAGTATCCGTGCATTCAACTGAATTATAGCAATATTTGTGTTAGCTATGGTTAATGAGCTATGGTAGCTATACTTGGGTTGAGTCCAAGTTTTAAAGAAATGTGTTCGTACATCCGGTGGTTACTTTGTGATAATTTCACTAAAATCTGCCCAGTGGTTCATGAGAAATTATGCCAACAGACAAACAAGGATGACACCAACAGTTAATGCCAAAGTTTTAAGCAAATATATCTTACGATGAGTAGCTCTCAGACGAGTAGCTCTCAGAATATGTTTGTGAATGATATTCAGCTTCTACCATACCAAATTTTGACTTAATAGTTGTAAAAGTGGCTGAGTTACAGTTATTTTTGTGTTTGATCACAGATTTGACAGCCATCTTGAATTGGGTTAACGCCAAAAGTTAATCACGTCTATAAAAACATTCACAGACCACTTTCTGAGCGTTTCAGTGAAACCCATTCAGTTGTACATGAGATATATGCTAACAAGCAGGAATGGTGGCGCAGAGGATAGAGAAGGTGCGTGGTCCTCTAATCAGAAGATCGCCGGTTCAACTCCCAGTAGCGACAACTGTGGGTGGGGATAGGTGAAGCACCCACACCTGCCTCAACCCTCGTTTGCCCCATTCTGGGTCCTTGGGCAAGGCCCTTAATCCCCAACATCTGCTCCCTTGGGCACCCAGCTCTCTGCTCCACACAGAGGGCTGTGGTAGCTCGGTGGTCTGTGGTTGCGGCAGGAAGGACATCTGGTGTTACGACGTTCCGGACTTACGAACTAACTAACGAACAGTAAAGTTGTACAGAACATACAGAAAATACAGCACTGGTATGTGTTTTTAGATGAAAGTGTGTTAG
>JARVJN010000453.1:22477405-22488091 GCA_031763805.1 Argolebias nigripinnis
CAGATCTCTTTTGCAAGGGAGGCCTGGGCCTGAAGGCAGCGCTTCGGATGTTATCAGTCCATTAGATGGCCGTTATTAGTTGTTATCATCCCCATATGTAGCTGTGAAACTATCCAACCTACCTCCTAGCAGGTTTAAAGGAACTTTATTTTCATTATTATCGCTGTGAGTAGGCAGCGTCTTGTCGTAAACCCGGAAGCGTGGTTTTTGTTGTTGTTTTTTTCAGCTTATATAACCTTTTCCTAAACCTAACCTTACAACTGACCCAGAGGACCAACCCTGAACTTAACCCCCTTACCCTTGTGCCTAAACCTAACCAAGACCCTAAACCTAACCAAGACCCTTTATAAACTTTAACACGTAGCTAAAAGTGGAGCCTGCTGTCATCGCTACAAACGCTAACAACGTATGTATCTTTAAACCTAGTAGGAGGTACAGGAGGGGCAGTCTGACCGCTATGTATGGGGATGATAATAACTGATAATGGCCATGTAATGGTTGATAACGTTCGAAGCGGGTGCTTATACAGTACCTCTAACCCAATTATGATCTGGACAGTCAAGATCTGGAATCAGTTCAGGAGGTTATTTAACTCTATAGGTTATTTAACTCTATAGAGTTACCTTCCACCTTCCATCCATCCATTATCTTTACCCACTTCTTCCTTTTTGGTTGTGGGGATCACTGGTGCCCATGTCCAGCTATCACTGTGTGAGAGGCGGGGGACACACTGGACAGGCCTCCAGTCCATCACAGGGTCCCATATAGAGACAAACGAGACACACACAAAAAACATTCACTCTCACTGTGACAAATAATCACACTCCCTCGGTAATTGATACAGTTTTTGATGCCTGGTACTTGAATGGAGTACATTAACTATACATGTTTCTACAGAAGTTTAATATCCACAAGTCACAGTTCTTCATATATCTGCAATTAAGGCATTTTGTGAGGTCTAACTCTGATTGTTTTCCTTTGTACCCCTCTAAACATTTTGTGGTTAAGATTTTGAAGTGCAGCTGTGATACTAAGGGGGCCCTCAGCAAGATCTATACAGATAATGCTCAGTTCATACCATGAGATCAGCCTGAATTATCTTAAACTGAAATGGGAACTGGACTTGGGGGAATCCATTTCAGACCCAGTAAGGCGAAAAATCATATAAAACATTTACTCATCTTCAATCTGTCTGAGGCATTTTGTAATTCAGTTCAAGGTGGTGCACCGACTGCACTGGTCCAAAGACAAGCCGACCTGGACCCTATATGTAATCTAAACAAACTCCAGTTACGCTCTTACACACAATCGACTTATCCAAAACTGCTGACCTATTTGCAATCTATTTTTGACACCTCTTCTGGGATAAGTGGAAAAACTTTGTACCCGTCACCATTCATTTCATTGTTTGGGGTGGCCCCTGTGGATGCATAATTCAGCAAGTGCAAGAGGAATATGATTGCTTTTGGCTCTCTTCAAGCCTGGAGACATTTCATTCAGATAGGATCTGCATTCCCCGGCATATGAACACTGGATAAGAGACGTCATATATCATGTTCATCTTTGAACACATTACCATGTGACGTGTGCTGACCACTTGACCAGGTCACCCTTGTAAAAGATATTTCAATCTCAACTGGCTCTACCTGGTAAAATAAAGGTGATTGATTGATTGATTGACTTTGATTAAAAAAAAAAAGGAAAATGAACGAACATACCTGTTAAATGGCTAAAACTCCACAGATCCAGTTAAAACAAGTGCAGTACAAAACAGATGAAAGAAAACTCAGGTAAATCCCACCAAAGAACGTTGGTTCAAATGAAAGAGATCTTCCATAAAACACCTGCGGTCACTGCAGCGTGTTGAAGTGAGTAATCGGCTCTGAAAATCCTGCAGGTTTTCTGATTGTTGGACTCCTCGAGGTCACTTCTTAAAGTATTAGCAGCTCTTTCTGTGGAGCAAAATGTTTCTGAGCAGGACCGAGTGAGCTGCAGCATCAGGAGAACAAAGCTCTCAATCATTCACTGCTCTCTGACGGGTAATTAATGTGAAGAACAGAACGTCCGTGTGGTAATGTATGTGGGTGTGGGAGGTATAGACACACACACACACACACACACACACCTGAGGTCAACAAAAAAAGTTTGTTTTCTTGGATATTTTATTTTAATGTGATTATCTGTGATTGCTTCACTCATTTGCTGGTTGAAAGTTAAGCAAACGATAAACAAGCAGAAGAACAATAAGTGACGCATTGACATCAGTTACAAAAGATGCTGATCAATTTTCAACCGCCTCCTCCTCTCTGTCTCTCTTTAAGAAAGTTGGTGTCTGCGCTGAAAACATGTTACAGAGCAGAACATTTACAGAGTCTGATAAATCTGTAGTTTGAGCTTTAAGGTGTGTGTGCTTCAGATGAGAGCATCTGTGACTGAGGTACAAACTGTTTCTGCTCTTCGTTTGGAGGGATGTCTGTGTTTGTGGAATGATCAGCTGTGACACTTTGTTCAATCACAGATTTTACCATTTCTCTTTTTTTAAAGAGTTTTGTAGTTTTAGTTTTGCAAGAAGGTGATTAACAGATTATGTTTTTAAATATAAACAATAAGATGAAAATATGGCACTCTGAAGACAATAGAAAATAAAATAAAAATTGAGGAAATAAATCTAAAGGAAGTGGACAAAAACTAGCTTTTTAGTAAAAAAAAAAAAAGACAACCAGAACCAGAACATGAGAGCAGTTATCATTTATAGTTTATATTGAAACGTTTTTTTGCATGCTCCTGAAAACATCTTTGTCACCTTCAGACACAGGAGCCTGCTCATCTCTTTTAGTCCCTCGACCAGAAAGCTTCATGGAATGTCTGAGGTTGGTTTGAATGTTTAAAAAGATAATTTGTTGGAGCAAGTTTATTGATTATCAGACAGGAGTAGACGCACACTTTGAACCAGGTAAACTGAAGCTCCGGTGGCTTTGAATCTGAGATTTATGATAAATGAAAAGTGGTTTTATCTGTTTCAAAAAAGTTAATTTGGTTCCTCTGGACATTCAAAAAACAAAACAAAAAAATTGTAGAAACGTTTTGTCTTTCCTCCGAAAGACTTCTTCAGTCTGAGGTGCTGTATTCAGCTCAGTCTTATAAATAGCACCTTCTCATAGTGGATCAACCAGTTTGCTGCTGACAGCCAAAACTAGCTGCTCACATGATCAAGGAGGATTTGAATGTCCAGAGGATCAGAATTAACTTTTTTAGATTTTTCTACCTGGATTATTGAGCATGCATCAGGATGGTCATCATTAAGTTCACGCAGACTCTCTGACTGGTACATTTTCATCTTTAAATCACTGCTTGGTCTGTTGCCTTAATATATCTCCTCCTACATCTCACTGTGTCAGTGCATTCATTCATTCAACCTTTATTTATACAGGTTCATCCCATTGAGCCTTGCATGCACTGTCAGGACTTTATTTCATGCAGTGTTCCCTCAGTGAGGACTGAACTAGGCAAAAGGACCTTCTCCTACTCCATTCCTGTTTCCTGAAATATCTTGCAAAAAGATCTGAAGCTCTCGACCTTGACCTTGGCCTAAGTTGCTTCAGACAACTGCTAAGTTCATGGGAAAATCCAATACAGACATGTTCCTGTTTTAAGTATCCTACATTACCTTACGATCTAGCTGGTTTTTTGTTTCATTTTGTTAAATACTATTTTGTTTCATTTTTTCTTCTCAGTTTATAAGCTTTCTTTTATGATTGTCTACTGTTGTCATTGTTGTCTACTGTTGTCATCACGCGTTAAATCAGGTCCCCGAGGCTCAGTGAGACTAATCTGTATAAATAAAGGTTGAATAAATGTAACAAACAATCCCAAACAATCTGCAACAAAACAGGAAAAGAAAAGAATGAAGGTGTTGTAATGTCCCAGTCAAAGTTTAACTCTCAACTTGATTAAAATGCTTTCACAGACCCTCAAGAGAGCTTTGCATAAACAAATGCCTGCAACCCTCAGTGAACTGGAACACAATTGTAAAGAAGAGTGGGTCAAATTTTTTCTACAACCAATATAACGAACAAAAGGCTCTGTGATGGAGTTGCGACCTGTCCAGGGTGTACCCTGCCTCTCACACAGTGATGGCTGGACATGGGCACCAGTGACCCCCACGGCTCAAAAAAGAAAGAAACGGGTAAATATAATGGATGGATGGATGGATGGAACTATAAGCAAAATTTACTTAAACATATTTCTTCTAAATGTTGCTAAAACAAGTATTTCTTGAAAATGATACCTAGTTACTCAATGAGACTAACCTGTATAAATTAAGGTTGAATGAATGAATGAATGAATGAATGAATGAATGAATGAATGTTCTATTAATGAATAAAAGTATTTTACAAATTGTTTCTGCATTTCATCTTAAGTCTTGTTAAATGAATACCAGGGTGTTGCACATGTTTCCAGGATGTATTCACATAATTTTAAGATAACAGAGAGCAGATTTTGTGTGCAAAACATCTAAAATGTAAAGTTGTCAAAACAAAGGATGGTATACACTCCTTTTCATATTACTCATGTTGTCATCTGATTTTGTTTTGAACGTATCATTGCCTCCCTTTTGGGCCACACATGGCCTTTTTTTTCTGTCCATGTGCTGTGACTTTGATTATGTGTGTAAGAAACCATTTGAGGGAATCTGAAATTTCCCTATGAATGATGCATGTGAAAAAAATTACATGCACGGCAGAGGTTACGGAGTGATTCTTCTCAGGTCTGTTGAAAAGAATAATGTTGACTGCTGATAGTAGTGCTTTGATCCGTGACCTATTGTGAGTGTAAAATCAGAAGTGGCCTGCATTTCGTTTGAAAATGCTGTCGTAAATACATTCCACATCTCTGTTGGTTATCGGTAATGTATATAGATATGGCTCTAAAGATGCTGGCTAAGGCCGGAGATCCTAAATGGCTTTAGGTAAAGATTTTTCACAGTAGATTACTGCAATGCTTAGTGATCCGTATTTTATTGGATTCCTGCCCAAACTTTATTTATTGATGATCAAACACCATTTGAAAAATATTTCCTGGATTTTGCCTCTGTCTGGTAACGCTCATGATGGGGTTCTGGTTTTACTGGGTTGAAAAGTCGAAGGTAAATGAGTCAGGATGTTTTTACCACATATTGTCCGTGGGACTGAGCTGAGGTGCTATGGGAGTACTGTATTTAGTGCCGTGCTGAGCTTGTAAGATTTAATACAGAGGCTCAATATTTTGTATTTCCCCTGTTAGAGAGCAGGAGCGAAAACGGCAGAGCGTGTGAGGAAGAATGAAGAAGCAGGGTGAGAGGTAGAGGGAGTCCTGTGTTGTTGGCAACCATTGGCTATATCCGGGCAGTCTACCGAGACAGGCACGCTTTGTCTCAAGCGTCATTTGCAGCTTAAACAAACAGGTGTGATGCAAGAGTCTCTCAAACAAACACACCGCCGCTCTTCAAAGTGCAGACAGGAAGAGACACAGAGTGGGGGAAAGTGGAGAAATAATGGGCGAGGCTTGAGCAGTCAAGGGGAGAGAAGGAAAATACAAGAAAGAGAGTTTTAGTCTGAATTTTTATTTATTTATTTTTTAAATCCCGTTTTTCGGAGCTCCTAAATTATTTTATTATTTTGGAGTTCACAGTTTTGGAAATGCATTGTCCCCTTTTTATCTCAAGTCCAATAAAATGTCTTGTGTGTTCGCTGTGTTGCTGACAGCCTTTTACTATCTCTGCTCCGTCACACCTCACTCTGTCATTGCTCGGCACCCGTGCTCACCCGAGCCAATGACCTCAAAGCCATCTGCGACTCTCTGAGCGTCTCTGTTACTACTCAACAGCATCTAAACATTTTTGTCTATTTGAATGGCATCCCAATATCCTTGCATTATAGTTAACTTTTTTTTTTCTTTTGATCTTAAACTCGTCTTATCATTTTCTTTGGAAACTGACACAGAAACCTGCTTCCTCCTCGGCTGTCTTTGGTTTCAAAGTTCCTCTTCAATTTACAGATACTACTGCAGTGGAGCAAACTATAAATGTATTAAAAGGAAAATATTAGTGTTACTGTAGAGGAATTGTGTTACACAGTTTTTATTTATTTTATTTTATTTAAACTATTAAACAGAAACAAAAGAAGATCAAAGATCAGGTATATCGATCCCATACCTTATAGAGACCAAGCAGAGACTTCATCAAGACAAATGTCAGTTTTCTGTGCACAGCTACATGCATTTAGCATAGTGTTTGTACACATAAGTGGTTGTCTAGATATTATTCTAATGCAAAGGCTTGGGTAAGAATGAATTCCAAACTTTTAGCCAAGAATATGAGTCACAGCAAACTGTAACCCATGACCCATTGTTAAACTTCAAGCCTTCAGAGCAAGACCTGCCTCCATCCTCGTATTTGTGAAAATGTATAATTTGCACGGTTCGAGTGTTGTCATTGTGTTAGAGAGAGTAAATGTCATGAATAAATTTGACATGAAACATAATCCAAGTTGAAGTGTTGCATCGTTTTCAGACCCCTTTTTTGGTAGCAGGCCAAATGGACAAAGACCATGCAGAATACTGTAGTATTTTAATTCCACCACAGAGAAAGCTGTGTAGTCTCTGTAAGTAGGTCTAGGGAAAAACATATTGGTATTGGTATCAGTTATTGGCCAAATAAGTTTTGCCGTATCAAAAAAATATTGTGCATCTCTAACATTTAACTCTAGAATGTCAGACTTTAAGAAGCATGAGGCAACTAGTATAAGTATAAGCTTGCCATGCAACACGAGAAATAAACGTAGATTCAAGGACCCAAGCATTCAAGGTTCATTTGTCATTCCTACCACGTGTGATGTAGATCACATGATTTCTGATGTAACTCTATTGATGAGTTTAGTACAATCCTTAGCAGAGCAAAAGAATGTCCAAGTTGTACTTTTTGATTCATCTGGAGCACACTGGCCGAGGAGAGGTTATTTTAGTGGAGGTATATGAGTTTTAATGATACATCAGTGAGATCTGCTGGGACAAGAGGAGCAGGTAGTGCAGCAGAGCAGAGGGCTGATTTATGGGCAGGATAAATGATGCGGTGGGTGTCTGCCTCTGTAATAGCACTGTGCTCTGCGCACCACACTTTCACTCAGCTGTAGTTTATAGCGTGATCTGTGATGGGGATAAATGTCAGCTTGGTTTATCTAAGAAGATATGATATGACTTTAAACTGACTCCTTTCAAGCACTCTGACATGTGTTCAAAGGAGAACCGTTAACGTCACACGATCAAAACTCAGAGTGAAGAGTTTGATAACTTGAGCCGGATTGTTCGGATCAGGTGCAGCGCAGAACAACAAGGCGTCGTCGTTTGTCTCAACAGGGAAAAGACTATTCTAAGCAACTGCTCAAGCAAGATTTGTTTCTTTGATATTCATAAGGTTAAACTTATAAGTTGGTGTGAAAAACGAAGCGAGCCACGACCACGAGCGTTCAGGCTGCGTTGCTCAACAGTTAAAGCAATTACGGTGTGCGGCTTGCTGTATTCTCTTTTTTTTAAAAAAGAATCTCCCCAACACGTTCGAAGCTGATCCAAAGAAGCCTATTTGCTGCTGTATCTGTGGGGCAATATTGAATCAGCGAGGGGTGAGAAGTGGAATCCTGTTGCTTTGCTTTGAGCACGATCTTAGATGAGTGCATATTCTCCTTGTATTTCTTGTGCAGTGCTAAGCAGTTAATCTCAGTCAGGTATAGCCTTGCTGTATCTGTAACACTGCTATGCAGAGACGCTTGGCAGGATATTAACAACAGCATCAAGTGAACATTGATACTGTGAGATGTTAGGTTTTTTTAAGCTGATTTAGCTGGAACTAAATAAGTATTTTTGTGGTTTTTTTGGATGGTGTAACAGTAGTATCTTTTAGGGTGGTGTTGCAATTAAAAGGAAGCAAGAGGGGAAGGAGTAAGTGTGTTACTGTGGTTTGGATGGTAAATTGACATTATCTACGTTAAGGCTTGTGGGTTTTCCTGCAGGGTGCATGAGGATAAGCAGATGTGAAAATGTGTGTTGCCTGTTCCCTTTTCTCAAAGCCCAGCCCCGTATATTGTGTGTAAACCTGCCTCTAACAACTGACAAACAATAGGATGTGGATTTATTTTACAACAGTACTCATGTCTTACCTAGAACAGAGTTTTCACAAGTAACCAGATCTGTCGCTAATGCACGCACCCACTATCTGTTGCCAGCGGGGAGAAGTAAAGTATGTGTTCATCGTCTAATTCACCCCTTCTCGCCTTGTTTGTGCGGTAATATTGAAATTAAAATCAGTGGGTGCCAAACGCTGCAGATGACCTGGTTGGTTTGCTTTCTTTGCAGTTTTGCTTGCTAATTTCTATGCCTTGGCCTCCCTCACGCATCCTGGTAATGAGAAAATGTGCTGTTGTCTTTGTTTACTGAGCCAGTCTGTCTGGCTGGGGCTCTCCACATTGTTTGAATATAAACAGGAGCAAAATTATTAGCTCACTTGGAGTGTTTCTCAAAGTTACACGAGCACACAACATTTAGGGCAACCAAGAATTTTTTGTTAACAATACACACGTCGTGAAGTGCATGCATTATGGAGTGTTTGATTGGTGGAAAATAAAATGCAGCTTATAATTGCTGTAATCAGAAAGGCTGATTGCAAAACATGTATCCATACTAAACTATTCTATACTGTGATCCGTGCGATAAAACGTCTAGTATTTGACATACTGTGGTGAGACTATGCTAATAAATCTCAGCCGCAGTGCAGATCAGACCTCCTTCATATCTGTATTTAAAGAATTTGGATCGAGGTGTGGACCGATGGCATATAAAACCTGCAAATTGAGAGTCACCTCACGATAGATAAACTCTACTGTCAAAGTGAAGTGTGAGAAAGTCATAAAAAAATGACACAAGCTTTAAAAAAAACTTCATAATTATTTGCATTTTGTTTTTCCCTCACTTTGAATGCGCTTGACTTATTGGAGAGGAAATTTGCCTGTCAAGATAGTATCAGTTTCCCTTTTTAATATATATGCACAGCTGTTTCTCCAGGAAATTGCAATTTTATTTATTTATTATGCATTTTATTGCTTTATTAGATTTAACAGACTTAAATGAAAAGCCTTTTTGTCTCGGCTGACAGAGTCTTCGAGATTTCTTTCTTCTGTGTCATATTTTTCCAAATTTGAATTAGAGATTAGCTGCAGATAACGGCCAAACACAGCGCTGCCAGGCTGTGGTTGGACTGCAATGGTTCTGCGAGGCTAAAGCCCAAAAGATAAGAAATGCTGGCTTTTGGCTTCGACCCTCACATCTGCTAAGTCAGCAAATCCTAAATCGGAGCTTGTAAATTTAATCAGCATGGCACAACAAGGCCTAAATTTGTGGCTTAAAAGTTTGCTTTGAGACAAAGTTGCTTTTAAGGTACTTTTTTATGGGATTGCACAACAGAAAGTTAATTCAAGGGCAGCACCCATGGATTTATCATTATTTGTATACCAACGGATGAGGAAATACACTTTTTAAAAATGTGATTCAAGTGTAAAAAACAATATATTTGTTTTCTTATCCCTGAAGGTTTCTTTTTTCCCCGTTTAGATTTAAGCTTAATCTCTCCCTCCCCAATCATCAATCTGATAAGCACCACAAGGAGTCAAGGGGTAGTGGGGCTCTAAGCCAAAAAGGCAAAGGATTCAATGTGAGAAAATCCATTTACAGCACTCTATGTCTGATAAAAAATATGGATACTTGGTGCAAGTACATCAATAACATTAAGCTAGAGGAAATATTGTAATATAACACCATATTGATATTTGTCTAAACCCTGTTCAACACCATGATTTGGAAGACAAATAGGAAAGTAAGTGAGTGGCTCAGCAGTACTTAAAAGGCCATTTTACTGATTTTTTTACCCAAACCTCATTAATTAAAGCTGGTATAAAACATGGGGGGTCCTCTAAAACCTGACTCCTAGATCTTTTGCTTTACTTTTCACCTGGATTTGTTACATACTGGCAAACAATAAAGTGACACAGTGCTGCACTGCAAATATGATTTATTTTTGAGTTAGTTTATTACTTTATGTTGTGATTTATTGTTTTATGTAGACTCTTACTTTAGCGTCATCAAGTGAACGCAAATTTCCTAATCAGATGCTTTTAAGGCATAGCTTAGATTTTTAAAATGTGATTCAGTGGAAATGCTATAAAAATTAATATATTTGTTGTAGATAGCTCTTTAAATACATGCAATTTGGAGAATCCGAGTTGATCCTAATTTCCTTCTTTCTTTCCAAGTTATTGAACATAACAACAGATAATAACAGAAACATTTACTAATAGTATACAATATTCCTACGCTCCAAGGAGCGGGAAGAAATATATACTTATTAGCCCACCCCATTCTCCTGCAAACTTATTCCCATTGCTTCTTATTCATAAAAAGTAAAAAATAAATAAAATAATAATAATAAGTTAAATTAATAACTAATAAATAACATGCATCACAAAAAGTAGAACCCCTGTGACTATCCTCTTAACACAATAATACAATGTACCGTCACATAAACGATGATTGTAAATAGCAGTCTATCCTCGGGTGTGGTGCCAAAATCATTAAAACATGCTGCTGTTCAACCTCTCCTGAAAA
>JARVJN010000453.1:22601685-22612290 GCA_031763805.1 Argolebias nigripinnis
GTGAGTGAGAGAGTAGATGGTTGTTTGGTGTGAGTGAGACAGGTCCCTCTTGTAAATGAGTCCCCGTGACTCAACGAAGCTAGCCTGTATAAATAAAGGTTGAATGAATGAATGAATGAATATTTGCTTTGAGAATGCTGATGGAGAAGTACAGAGAGGGTCAGAAAAAAAAAACTCCATTCTGTCTTTGTGGATTTAGAAAAAAACATATGGCAGGATGCCGAGGGAGGAGGTGTGGTATTGTATGAGTAAATCTGGAGTGGCAGAGTAGTATGTTAGACTGGTACAGGACATGTATGAGGACAGCAGGACAGTGGTGAGATGTGCTGTAGGGGTGACAGATAGCTTCAAGGTGGAGGCACGATTGCATCAAGGATCGGCTCTGAGTCCCTTCTTGTTTGCTCTGGTCACTAACAGATGAGGTAAGACAAGAATCCCTATGGACTTTGATGTTTGTAGATGGCATTGTGGAATGTGGTGAGAAGAGGAAACAGGTGGAAAATATTTTGGAGAGGCGGAGGTATGCATTTGAAACAAGATGAATGAAAGTCATCCATAATAATACAGAGTACATGCGTGTAAATGAGAGGGAGACAGGTGGAACAGTGAGGCTACAAGGAGCAGAGATCACAAAAGTGCAGGACTTCAAATACTTAGGGTCAACTGTCCAGGAAAATGGAGTGTGGTAACAAGATGACAAAGAGCGTTCAGACATGATGGAGTGGATAGATGAAAAAAGTCAGTAATGATTTACGATAAAAGGGTGGCATCAAATGTCAAAGGAAATTTTTACAAGACAGTAGTGAAACAAGTTATGTTGTATGATCTGCAGACAGTAGCAATGACAAAAAGGCGGGAGACTGTGGTAGAAATGAAGATGTTGAAGTTCTCCTTAGGAGTTAGAAGGATGGCTAAGATTAGGAATAAGATCATCAAAGGTACAGCACAGGTTGAACAACTGGGAGATAAAGTTAGAGAGACCAGACTGAGATGGTTTGGACATGTCCAGAAGTGTGATAGTGGTTATATTGGTAGAAGGATGTTAGAAATGCAGCTGCCAGAAAAAAGACAAAGAGGAAATATATGGATGCAGTTAGAGAGGACAGGGAGTTAGTTGAAGTGAGAACAAGCGGATTCTTAAGACAGAGTGAGATTGTTGAGGATGACTCGCTGTGGCTACCCCTGAAGAGAGAAAAGTCAAAAGAAGAATAGTGATATCAGTTTTACAATATGTACTTTTGTCCATTAAAAAGGCCAATGATAAATTACATTATTTTAATGGTAAATATAAAATTACAGTAATACTTTGTAGAAGTAATAACATAATATAGTTATTTTTGATTTCTCATGTTTTGATTTTCATAAACTTTGATTGGAACAAATTTACTCTTTAATTCTGCTGAAATTTAAAATATAAGTTTTCAGTAGCTTCTCTGGGCACATTTGGCACAGGAGATCTTTGTGTAACTCAAAGCAGTTTTTTCTTTCCTTCATCATAAAAGATAATTATGATAGTAACTGAATGTTTTATTGAATTATCCACATTAAATGGTAAATGTTAAATGGACTGTACTTATCTAACACCTTTCTATCTTATCAGGATACTCAAAGTGCTTTACACTACAATTTGTGTCCTCATTTACCCATACATACAGCACATATTTATACAAAGAGTAGTCAGTGCTTTAGATAACATTCAAACACCGATGGGACACACATCGGAGGCAATGAGGGGTTTGTTGGCTTGCCCAGAAACACTTCAGCATGCAACTGCTGGTGGAATTGAACCCCCAACTCTCCCATTGGTGGTCGACTGCTCTAACCACTCAGCCAGAGCTGCCCCGTTAGTAGTGTATTAATATTGTGAAATGATTATGCTTCTGTTCCAAAGTTTCACCTTTTCTATCATGTCACACAGTTTCTGATGGGTATAGGCCTTTAGAAATATGATGCCAATGAGAGTGGGGGTTGGGGAAGGCGGAGGACTTTCTCCTCTCTATTCAAAACATGTCTTCAAAAGCAAATAAACTTCCTCACTTGCTGTTCAAATTTGTTGAACTATATTGACAATCTGTAAATGTGCAGAAAAGGGCTTATTTTCCCTTTTGTGGAATTTGACAGTGATAAAACTGGATTGCAGCAATAATGGCTGTCATGGATCAACACCTAGAAACATTTTACTCTGCTGATGTGGACACGAATGGGATCCAAAGTCATGTCTCCCTCTGGCTGACTGCCAGGACCTTCACAGGAGCTTTAATAAATGGTTTGTACAGCAGACGGTCCTTGGCTGGGTGTGTGTGTCTGTGTGTATTTCTTTGCGTGTCTGCCATTGTGCGTGTGTGTTTATAAGCCGTGGGGATTTTAATAACAACTAACTGTGTAAGAACTCTCCAGAGGAGAGAAAGACCAATAACCTACAGTAGTGCATGGTGCTGCTAAAAGGGTTGAAGGAACACGAAAAGGGAGGAAGCAAAAGGTGTTCTAGCTATTTATTCGAAGCATCAGGGTGCACATGAATTATTCAACATGACATTCATTCATAATTAAGTTTTTCCTTTTAAAAATGGATAAATAAATAGACAAATGTGTGGCAAGGGAGTAGGTTTTGACATGACACAAATATATGTCGCTTCAAGTCAAATTTAATAGCAATGCCAAGTTTAAGGAGGCGGGGAACCATAAGAAGTACAAAGGTAATGCATATGAAAGATCAGTGTGGGTGGAATGAAAGGGGTGGGGTGATGCTGCTCAGAGGGGAGAAGATGGAATAGTGAGTTCAGTAGGTGGGATGCCTCAGGCAGAGTGGTTGGTAGTTGGGTACATCACACCAAAGTAAGCGCCGCCTGTGGGTAGCAGCTCTGAGACCTTGAACAGAAGGCTAGAGTGGACTTTTGTTCAAATCGTCTGTTCTCAGAGAGCTAACTTGAACCACAGCAGGTGTTTCGGGTGAGAAGGGAGCATGTTGAACGCCTGTATGAGTTTGGTTTAAGATACTATGATGAGCAATGAGCCGAGTTATGACAAACATTTCCAGTGAATGCATTTCAAAATATAGACATGTCTCGTTGAACGTGCACATGAGGTTTCATTCTTTACAATGATTTCTTTTTATCTTCTCATGCCTGACAGCATATGTTATTCCTCATTTTCATCACTGTCATCTTCAGTGAAATAACAGATCTCTTACTGTGTCAGTAGTCCAACTGTTTTATTGTTTTCTTCATAAAAAAAACCTCTTTATCATTAAAACTAGGACAAAACTATTTTTACTTTCCCTGTTTTTCTTTAAGTTTATACATTTCAGTATAATATAACCTTACTTTGGTCTCAGCAAAAAATTGCCTGGTGCATGAAGCTTATTAGTCCGTTTCCAAAGTGAACAACCTGACACAGCACACTATGAATTGATGCTCTCTTAAAAAGGTTTGAATATAATTAAGGCTCGTGTTTGCTACTCAGCAATCCAAGTGGATCTTGCCATAGCACTGTGAGTTGCATCTGAAATTTGTCTCCCTGAACACTATTAACACTATTTAACTTGGGGGCATTCATTTAATTTGCTATAATTGCTTTAGAGCCCCTTCTCTCTATGCTCAGCTCGTTGTCTGTAGGTCTGGGTGGGGTATCGGCCTGTCTGCATTAATATTTCTGAGCAATGTCTTGTGTCTGCTGAGCTTAGAACTAAAATTTGTGGCAGTGTTGGGCAGGGGTGGCATTTTCACAAAATCAGTCTTTATATTTGTTGGTTCATATCCAATTATTTCCCCCCAAAAAATAAGTTGTGTGGAGTGGGGGGAATAGGGTCAGTCAGTAAGTGTTGTCAGAAAAATCACCCTGACTGGAAACGCACTACCCAAACAGTATTTTTTTTTTTTGGTCCATTCTAATAAGACTTTGAATATTCAAAAAGCACTGTTCATTCCTTGGATGAGAAAGGTTTAACATATTCATGTCAATCTAAACAGCAATTATTATGACAAATAGTATTTTATTAGTAATATAAAAAATGGCAGAGCAGTTAAAGTTGAGGGAAAACAGTTAGCATGTTGAGGATGTGAGGCTGGCAGGAGGTGCTGGGCAGGTGGTGAGGCTCCTTGGGGAGCTGGAGGTCACATTACCATACAAAAGCCACTCTGCTGGGTAACCTTTCCAGGCGCTGCTCCCTAGCCAGGGGGGCTGCGGTCACACACTGGCACTGCCACAAGTGCCTCGCCACAAATCCTGACAAACAGCACAAACACACAAACACAGATCTCTCTTATACAGCCCTGCAAATACCCCCCACGTTCTTCATGACAGAAACATTGCTTGTACAGTGACTTGAAATATTTGCACTCAGGGAACATAAATCACAAGGGACAGCTCTAAAGCAAAACAAATACTATGATATGGTCCATTGCCATCATAATGCACACTAAAGGGAAAGGCATTCATGTGGAATTTAGATCCAAAGCCTAACATTTTATCTTCGCCAGCAGTCTTTTGCACAAATCAGCTCCTTTTCTTTCTTCCTCCTCCCCTCCTTAAATCCCCACGAAAGCAAGGCTGTTGTCATTTAAGCCCCACTCTATTTACAACTCAGATGTGCCTTAGATGTGTGCAAGACACAACAGTAAGGAATGGGAGCAGTGTACTGGATATGAGTAGCACAGGGGAGACAAGAGATAGACATTGACTATGCCTGCATGCGGCGCTTCCCCTGGTAGAGAAGAAGAGGAACTGGGGCGAGAAAGAAAGATTGAGAGTGGTGGGGAGGTGCTTGGCGGGCAGCTGTGGAGTTAATGTCGATCAAATGGTGGGGGCCGGGCTCAGAGGATGGGTGGTGGTATTGATGGACAGCACCATCAACAGGGACTTAGCTTGCTATTAGAGATGAGGCAGGGTTACTTTTGGAGCCAGCTTTATTTATATATTTATTGCTAATTTGGAGACATGAAGAAGATATAACTTTTTATGAAATGGTGGACAGACTGTGGCACAGTATAATCTAAAATATTTTCCTTCAAGCTGATTTTGAGTGACAGGTCATAGGAACGAAAAAAACACGTGTGCAAGAGGGTGTGTGCATGTGCTACCCCCACAGGTAACACATGTGCACCATGTAATTATACTCATTACACGGCAGGCTGTGGATCTGCATGATATGCTAGTAGACGGCAGAAAAATATCTGGATTGTTGACAGCCTAGTGGCGTAGTAGCTGTGACAGTCAACTACATTGTTTATGCTGCAATTACCAAGACTGAATTCAATCAGTCAGGCCAATACACTTTTTTATTGCAATTATGCAAAAGACCTAACAGCTCTCTGCGTGGTGAGACGTGATGTGCAGTAGCTTATATTGATTACTTTATTTGTAAAATTAAGCCTTTAAGAAGTTCCTGTCACTCAGCCTCCACTGCATCCTGTATCACAAGCAAGCACTGCACCCTCCTGAAAATAATAACTCTTAATATAATTGATGTAATATGCCACACGCAACAATAAGGTATAACATCTAATCACGTTAAGTAGTCATTGCCAAGCTGTAATTAAACTGTTTGAGACAAGTGATTACCAACCCTGATAGAGAATGTGAATTTTTAATAGGACTGTTATGAAAACACTAATACCCCATAGCTCTAATTGCGAGGCATTTTTTACTTCTTCTGATTGCCTTGTATGTGTTATCACATTGACCACAATGGTGCTGGCAAACCACACAAATGCAGCAACACAAATCCCCCTCTCTTGCTTTGTTATGCTCTGCTACACATTGTAATGTTAACAGCGGGGCCCTGCAGTCTGACTGGGCTAATGGTGTGCCATCCCGTCAGGTCACGCGCCCAACCAGAACATGCAGAGAGATTGTTCACATCAAGCCTCTTGGCAAATTTGCCAACATGCGAGCAGCTTTGAAATTATGCTATAGTTGTTTAAATACCCCTATATGCTCACTGACTAATGAATGGCCCGCCCTTAGCCTAGTCTATTTATTGGGATGAGTGTCTCTTCTTTTACGGGGATGGAATTAACTGTCACAGCTTGAACATGAGTGAATGAAAGAGGGTAAAAAGAGACATGACTAGACTATCATGGTGTTTCTTTTTATGTACCATGAATGTAGAATAATGTTCTTTTAGAATGCTCTTATTTAGGTGGGGGTGGTGGGGAGAAGCAGAATTTATTTTATAGCTGTCAGATTTAAGATATTAATATTTTATGTGGTGGCAGCTGGAACATTTAATGGCAATCAATAGATCACAGCAGGGGAAGGTATTTTTCACAACGTGATCTGTGATCTGACAGACATTTTCCTTTCACTCTCCTAATTAATTTCGTCAGACACCCACAGAGACTTGCCATGCTGTTGGTCTGCTCACCGACCAGTGCTCTGGCTCTTTTGTCTGTAATGCCCCAGTTTTTTCCCAGAGACACACTGTACAGCACCTTTGGGTTTTCATTTCCTCACACCCTAATGAAGGTGTTGGTGCAGCTGATGGACATGCAGCCTCCACTTTTCACCTCTACTACATGCCCTTCTTCTTAGGGTTACAGCAGTTTTGATGAGTGCTGCCCTATGAAATTGTTCACATCTAATCATGTTTGAGTGGGCAGTTTTTCTTTCTTTGATAAGAAAAATCTGCCACAATGGCTATGTTTGGTTAGGTTATAATGGGTTAGGTTATGTGGGGTTAGGTTAGGTTAGGACTTTTACATGAGTCTGTGAAAGCATACAGTTCATCCTTGCTGAAAAAAAAAATCAAAGTTCCTAAATTGGTCATCTAAAATTGTAAGAAAATCCTCACACCATATTAGTGTTTAATTTTATCATTTTGGAATTATATAATCAGACATAATGTTATCAGTGGTGGTTTACGTGAAGATGGTTCTCTCTTCAATGTCCCATCTTTTTGATGTTGGCTCAATATAGTTTATGAGAAAAAAATGGCCTCACTGGAATTGTCCTGTTAGGGAGATAGTAGTGTGAAGTTTACTGGGAATTTACAGGTTACACTTTCTAAATGAGTGAGAGTTGGACTCCGCCAGGGCTGCCCCTTGTCACCGATTTTGTTTTTAACCTTTATGGACAGAACTTCTCTGCACAGCCAGCTGGCGGAGGGTTTCCGATTTGGTGGCCTCAGGATTCCATCTCTGCTCTTTGAAGATGAGGTGGTCCTGTTGGCGTCATCGTGCCGTGATCTTCAGCTTTCACTGGAGCGGTTCGCAGCAGAGTGTGAAGTGGCTGGGATGAGGATCAGCACCTCCAAATCTGAGGCCATGGTCCTCAACCGGAAAAGGGTGGGTTGCTGTCTTCAGATCGAGGGTGAGGTTCTGCCTCAAGTGGAGGAGTTCAAGTATCTCTGGGTTTTGTTCACGAGTGAGGGAAGAATGGAACGTGTGATTGACAGACGGACTGGTACAGACTCTGTGCCAGTCCGCTGGGGTGAATAGGGAGTTGAGCTGTAAGACAAAGCTCTCTGTTTACCGGTCGGTCTACGTTCCTACCCTCATCTCTGGTCATGAACTCTGGGTAGTGACTGAAAGAATGAGATTGTGGATACGGGAGGTTGAAATGAGTTTACTCTGCAGGGTAGCTGGACTCTCCCTTAGAGACAGGGTGAGAAGTTCAGTTAGGAGCCAGTTGAGGTGATTTGGGTATCTGGTCGGGATGCTCCCTCGGCGCCTCCCTAGGGAGGTGCTTCAGGCATGTCTAACTGGGAGGAGACCACGGAGAAGACCCAGGACACGCTGGAGAGACCATATCTTTCTGTTGTCCTGGGAACACCTTGGAGTCCTCCTGCTCAAGATGCTGACCCCGCGACCCAACTTCGGAATTGCTGAAAATGGACGGATGGCTCTGCCTTTGGAGGCGATAAAAAAAGCACAAACAAATTTAGTGCTATTTATAGAGATTATTTTTGTAACTTCAAGAAAAACATCAGGATCCATGTCCTTGGGCTTCTGTTAGTGGTACATCGCATGACATGGCCTATGGGCAAAACTAGACTCAGTCAAGGGAATATAAAGTGACAATCATTCCCTTCACCTTTTCCAGTCCCTTCAAACCTACAGTTTCAGCGACTGTCGGCTACATTTTGTCAAGAGTTTCAACCACCCCTTGAGGGATTCAGACTGCTGACAAAACACTGGACCACCACTACATTTCAATGAGTGAAGAAAAGTGACCACACTGTGCTTTTTTTTTTTCCACAACGGACTAAAATGAACTTTCCAAGCACAAGAGACCCCATAAACCGAAGGAGCTGGATGCTTTTCTTTAAAAGACGGAAACGTTCAGAAGGCAACGACTTCTTTTCCATCCAAATTATCTTTTTCCTTTTTTTGTTGACTTTTTAAAAACATGAAATAAAAATAATACTTTATGGAAATTTCCAATCAGGGAGTACTTTGAACTTGATGATTTACTCCTGCGTGTCAAATTCTGGACGCTACTGGTCCCAAGGTAGTAACGGGGGGTGTTTAGAGAAGAAAGTTGATCACGAACGAGGACAGTTCTGGACCTTTAGTCAGGCATCAGAGGAGTTACACTCGTCACGGGACCAAGAAGAAGAGACCCCTGCACTAATTTAGCCTAACTATCCATCCTGCTGTTCGTGTTTACAGCCATGTCACAGCACAAGACCGACATGTGACCGGCTAACAGGCTGCTGACTGTCCCATCCACAGAGGGGACCTCTGGCTCGGCAGAACTCAAGGGTGAGGGCAGTAAAAACCAGTATTCAGAACAACAGAAGCACAAAACTCCTCGCTCTACATCTGACCAACATCACAGCGATGGAAGAACTGGTCCAGACGACTTCCTTCAAGTTTCAATGAGCCTCGATGTTTAGTGTCCTCGGCAGACATGGTCATGGTTTGTGGTCCTTTCTCGGTGATTTCATGCCTGGACTAAAAGGCAGACTCGGGTCTTTGATTTCAGGACACCCACAGCTGCACGTCCAAGCAAATAAACAAATAACTGAAATATTGCAGTAGCCTCGTTTGGTCAGTAGATGGCGCAGGTTCTGGACGTATAAATGCTTTTCACGGTATAGAACGGACAATAAATATGTTGTTTTGTTCAGACAAGAGTCAGTTCATTATCCTCTTCAGAACCGTAGGTTTCAGGTAAAGTTAAAACGAAGGCCTCCTGGATGCAGCACAAGTCTCTGGGTCTGTTGGTGTTCTGGACTCCTGGGGCTCTGCGGGCCGAGCTCGTCTTGGTCTACAGCTGAGTCGGGTACCACGGAGGCGTGAGGAAGCACTTACTGTGACAAGACACATGGACAGAATATGTACATCGAACCGGGAGTGCCAGGTTCCACATCAACCCAGTTCGCTTCAGATCCTGACGTCTCCGTTGACGCCTTGAGGACCCGGTCTCTGTTCAGAGACAGTCTCTGCAGTCCCTCGGGTCCTCCCCCCTCCTCTTCCTCTGTGATCCGTCACTCAAAGCGTTCGTAGTTCCTGGTCTGACGAACTCGTGGGACCATGTCCAGCAGCAGCCTGCAGAGGACGGAGAACACTTTGAGTAAACCTGAAAGCCTAAAAAGACAGTTGGACATCCCTGCCTGTCACTTTGCTACAGAGAGTTAAAAATCTCTGAATCAGCAAAACCTTTAAACCAAAAGTAAAAGCTTCTCAATAGATGCTCAAAGTTCTGTTTGGTAGAGCTTTTCTAGAGCCAAGCTGTAATGTTGGACCTTTTGTCCCCTTCACACTGGATAACAGTCCTGTGAAGGCCGTCTTTTCGGAATCTTGGTGAGACAGGACCACAGTGGTTCCATAGATGTCTGAGTGCGGACTAAGTTGCTATATGAGGCTTGAAACAAGGACTGATCACCAAGGTTGATCAGAGCCGATGGTTTCACCCATTAATTTAATTCAATTTACTGTATATAGCGCCAAGTCACAACAGAAGGCATCTCAGGACTGCAAAATTTAAGAAGCTCAGGTCCAAAAACCAAAACTTTAGTTTCAAAGCCGAAAATTAAGGGTAATCCAATGTCTTTAGGACATGCTTGTAGTCTAAGTAACTGGTTGGATTCATTGGATTTCATGGACAAATATAACTGTGCATCATCTGCATAACGTTGAAAATATATCCCATGCTGTTTAATAACTTTACCCAATGGAAGCATATTGAAGGTTCATTCAACCTTTATTTAAACAGTTTAATACCGTTAAGCCATGAGGACTCATTCACAAGAGAGACCTGAAGGACTCGTATCCAGTGTGAAACGGGTACAAACTTGGCAGCGTTTCCTTAAACTGTTAGATCAACTCATTCTTCCGTTTCTGCATCAATGACCCACAAAGTATCACACAAGCCAATTCCTGAAAACTTTGTCATCGTCACACTCATAGTCTCATAGTCCAGAGTTTCCTGGTCCTCAGCGGGGGACACTATGTTTTAGACCGGGGGTCTCCTATCATGATCCTTGAGGGCCACCATCCTGCATGTTGCATTAGTTTCTTTGCTCCAGCGCCTCTGATTCTGGTTGCATCACCACCTCATGCTTTGCGGACGCCCGTTATTCACTCATTGGCCCTCATTCACGAAAATGTTCGTATTTTTATCCTAAATTTCTCCTACTTTTGTTCGTACGAAGCGTTCGTA
>JARVJN010000453.1:22744298-22755374 GCA_031763805.1 Argolebias nigripinnis
GATTTATGAGTGGTGGGGGGTTCAGCATGAGGGAAAAGGCTGCCTTTAGCTTTTTAGCTAGCACACCTGCATTGTGAGCCGCTAGTTTAGCGCTACATCAGTGCCGACAGGTGGTTGGGGTGGGGAGGGGTTCGGTAGACAGGGTGCTCAGTACTGTTGACGGGATGGGGCACCCGGCTTGTATAATGGTAGGGGAAACACTGGGTTATGATCGAAAGAACGAGATCCAAAACACAAGCGGTCAAATGAGCTTAAGTTACTTTTAAAAAATAGAAATGCAATAATTTGCACTGTTGCTTTTTAACTAATATCCTGCATCACTATTATTTAATAGCAACATAAATATGATACATAAAAGAATGTAAATGTATAGTTATTTGTTATTTTGAGACATACAAGGAGAGTGAGAAAGAAGTGTCATGTCGCCGACTCATGACACTGATGTTACACTGGTCAGCAGTTTATATTTTAACAATCAAGGATTAATTTGTAATTCAATTTTAAGTGTTGAAAACAAATTTAAGAATCAATTTCAGCTAAAACACAAGAGAACCATTAACCTTGTTTAAAATGTGCTGGTGAAGATTCTTGTTTAAAATAGTTTATCCGTGCATTCAGATGCATGGAGCTGTGAAGAAAATACACAAAAATGCAGAGAGAAAAAATGCCTGCTAAATTTAGCTAAAATTCTCAAATTAAACATGCTCATTAAATATCACCTCTATTTTTGCTGTTCTCCTCTTTGTAACATAACAGTATGAGCTTGACAAGCTGTTTTTGGCTAGCTAATTAGCCATACTGTTAGCATCTGTAGTGGCCCTGCATTTAGCTGCTCATTTCACACATAGCAATGCTAACTCTAATAGCTTGTTGCAACATCTCTTGAAAAACAGCATTACCTTGAAAAAGAGGTGGGTGGCACTCCGCGTAGACAAGGCATGACCGATAGTGTTATTTGCTAACAGAAAAAAGGCAAATAGTCAACAGTGTTTTTAATGAGAGGGGGGAAAGTATAATTGCGCCGTCGTGCACAGCTGACTGACAGCTCGCAGCAACAGGTGCCGGAGGGGGAGCGCCACTCTGAGCTACATACAACCGGAGAATACTGAACACTGTCTTTGACATCTCATTAAAAGGAATTTAACCACATGAATTGTCTGACAGCAAAAGGTAGCGGTTTTGACTTTTTTTTTTTTTTTTGTATATCTTATAAAACAGAAACTGGTTCATACCTAGTTGTATTTCCGTTACACCAAATAGTTTTAAATTTGCTTTCATTTATCTTGTGCCTTAAATAGGCAATTTGTTAAATGTTAGAAACCTTCCCCCTCACCTTAATCTCACACCACCAGGCCTGACATCGGGCAGTCAGAGCGTTGACAGTCCCTAACTATTCTCTCTGTGTGTTTTGACTGTTCAGCTGGGAGTGAGAGCTGGAGTAAATGAATCACACCGTTTCCTTTCTTCAGTCTGCCAGTCCACTGATGGAATCCATTCACTGCTGAAGCTAATAGCAGCTGTACACCTCCCCCTCTGTACACACACACACCACACCCACAACACTCGTCCCTGAAGGACAGTCGCTGCCAGTCCATCCCACCCACACGGCTCCGTTATTCCTACAAGGTTAATATAGATGGGAGACGTATTGAAAAGGTCATCAACTGGCGTGCTTCTCCACTCTGTAACGTTGCGTTTGTACATTGAAAACAAAGAGAGTTGTTTGTTTTTATTCTTCATCTGTGATTACACTGATCATGTAGCTCTCATTCATGTGTTGGTGTGTGTAACATTTTCAGTATCAAACCTTTTTGTTTGGCAACACAGAAAAGAACAAATACCAATATTATACCTAGAGCAATACGAGATCAGAATAATCCAAAATGCATATTGGCCTGTGATTTATATTTTTGTTTTGCTCCAAACCCTGAACACCAAAAATTCAAAAACACCTTTTGTGTTAGGCTAGAGAAGACTCAAACAAAAAATGTATCTACCGTACATGTCGCTGTACATGTCGCACCGCCGTATAAGTCTCATCAGTCCAAATATGTCTAATTAAGTGGGAAAAACATAAATAAGTCGCTTCGCCATATGAGTTGCATCTATTATGCTGAAAACTCGGAAAGGTGGGCCAGTGCTGTGCCAAAAATTGATTGGCTGCCAAATGGTGGCCGCGGGAGCGTGCACGAGAGGACTTTACTAAGAATTTAACAAGATTAACACTTAAAAACAATTATTTATTTGCTTGACATTATGGTAAAGGTGTGTCTCAATTTAACTTTTTCTTAATAAATGCACTTTAATGGTCAAATCAGCTGCATTTCACCTAGGCAGCGCGGCAAAAATGCAGCTGATTTGACATTTGCTCCAAGAGTTCTGGAGCAAGACGAAGGTGGCTTGGTATGGCAAGCCAAGTGTCTCATTAATAGCCACTTTTGCCTATTAATGAGACACTTGGCTTCCCATATTACTCGACTGCCCTCTAGTGACTGAAAATGGTAGTGTTTAATATCTTCCATTTCAGAATGAATGACATCGTCAGATCTCAGCCAAAAGTTGTGTTATAAATATGGGGGAATAACATATATTAGTCGCTTTGGTGTATAAGTCGCAGGACTTGCAAATTTATGCTAAAAGGTGCAATTTATACAGCGAAAAATATGGTAATTGAAGATTAATTTTAATCATGCGTCAAATAGTACTTGTTTACTTTTTAGATTTGAATTCAGACTTTTTTATTTAATCACGCTAGACTTTCTCAGCAGAGAAGCAGAACTGCTGACATCTATATGCCAACATCTGTCTTCTTATAATACACACTGGTTTCAGGCCACTGCCTGCTGACAGTTCAGATTATTTTATAGCCTTGTTAAAACAGGCTGCAAGTTGCTAGGGCATGATCTAAAACATGCTGCAGTTGCATTACAATAATTAAAGTCTAATTAAAACAGTTGTTCTAATAAACCTTTTGCATTCAGAGATGTAGTTACAGTCAATAAATTATTATTATTATAAAATAAGATGTTGCAATTTTTAAAACAAAGTCCTGGCTGTTGATGTTAGTTAAGTACAGACTGAATCTCTTCATATGCTAGGATAATCATAACTTTTGATTAACATTTATTCAAAGTATCTTTGAGACTCTATAATCTCTTGGGTGATATTCCTGCCTTTACAGGCAGAATACCAGTTCACCCTTTTTTTCAGCAGGGTTCAATAGTGCCTGATCGCCTCATTGACAATTAAATTGTGGATTAAGAAATGGTGGTTTTCACAACACAAAACTGCACTGCGTTTATAAATTCAAGCGTCGAGTTAAGCAAGTCGTCTTCTGTGAAATACTTTTGGACAGAACCTGTCCAGTCAGTGCTCTAAAGCTGTTCATCAGGCAAAATGTTCAGTCTGTAGAACTTTCCACTTGGAAAAATTTGAATCTCTGCCCTCACAGCAGCTGAACCTTTTGTAGTTTTTCATTGACAGGCGCTGAATTGTTTCAGTGTCCTCTCCTCGCCTTTTTCTTCGACTAGCTCGCTCTTGAAAGCTGCTGCCTCTCTCGCTCACACACGTCTGCGTATCTGAAGCAGGTGAACACCCACACACTCACACCACCACCACAGACCCTGGCTTCTGACTGGTTTTAAATCCATGACAAGGATCCCTTGCTCTGAATATCAAAGACTCGTATCTGAGAGCATGTAGGCATGACTCACACACGGCTCTGTCTTACTCCCAGCAGCAGGCTACCTGAACGTCCAACTAGCTAAGAAGTGGCAGGGCTAGTGGAGGACGCTGATCAGACAGTAGCATGTCTGCAGAGCGTGTGTTTGGGGTAGGAGGTGGGGGCTCTGCTGTATTTGTCACCCAGCCACGTGAACGTATGAAAATCCCTGAAGTGTGCTGAGATTTCTAACACACCCATTTGTCCCAGCCGGCTCCTACTTCCACGCCGGGGGTCGTCCTCAGATGCTGAGAGTGTCTGCGCTCTCTTCAGCACAATGCCAAACCACACCAGGCGAGCAAGGAGGCCAGAGCAGCTGTGACAGCTGCAAAGTGGCTGAGGGAACTGTGTACTTTACTTGGTCTGCTTCAAATAAAAGGGCTCTAACAGCAACAAATCACAGCTTTGCTGCACAGCAACTTTCCCTCTGTAATAGAAACCTTCTTTTTTCATTTGTGTTACCCTTTTTACATGTCTTGTTCCCTGCTGGAAACCGTATACTGAGCTTGTCGCACTATTGATTGGCCACATAAACCTCTCAGAACATGAAGTATGTTTCTACCGTTTGGCCACTTGCAGTAGCATGTTGGTGTCTACATCCCTGCATGGATGTGTGTGAATAGTAATGTTCACCACTGGCCTGTCAGAGTTGTCAGGCCTGTTTATATGGGTGCCAAGCTATACCTTAGTTGAGGTGCACGCTGCACCGGCACAGCAGTCTGTTTTGTGCAGCAGGCCGGGATGACATGTGAATCGCAGCAGCCGAGAAAGCCCCGCTTAAGTGGAGGCAGTGGGGAGAAGAAGGCAAGAGCCAGGAGGCAAACAGACAAACAGATGGACAGGCTGATGCCAAGCAGGCAGTGGAGCAAATAGATTGTGCAGCATGGTGAACGGACTGAGCCTACCAAAAAACAACAACCAAGAGACACAAGGCCGTGCCACCCCCGTTTTGTCAGCCGCTCGGGTTTCACTATGATTCCTAGAGATCGGATAGATAAATAGGGCTCTCATCTTACTCTTTCCCCTCATCTGCCCCCGTCACATCCCTCATTTGATGCGTTATGTAGGAGGAGGGGATGTCAGTCGTACAAGATGGGAAATGAACAAACCTGTATATGTGAGAACCGGAGTGAGAGAAATAACTGCAAGGAAAGGATGAGAGGTTCAGGTGGAATTAGACTGTGGGGCGCTGGGGATCTCACTCAGCCCTGTAACAACAGACAAGCACAAAACAGAACTTCTTATTCTGAATTGGAAGACGCTTTTTTCAAGAATTCACACTAAGACTTGAATCATTTAGTTTTGAAATTATCATTACTACTTTAGTGATTGTCTTTTTTTTTATCTATTAGAAAAACCTTTTACTTAGAGGACCGAGCTGCTCACATCTTGACGTCTTGAAAAACTCTTAAAATATTTAGCTTGCGTTTCCCTGAGGCTCTGGGCGCATGCTCACTGGTGCAACAATATTTGCTTTATTAGAAGAGGAGCACGACTGTAAGTTTTCCTTGGAGTCTTAGCTTCTAACATATAAGGAGCTGAGGATTGACTTGACTCTGTTTTCCTCTGTGGAGAACATCTAGCCTGTGTGCAAGACAAACAGAAAACCCTGTTAAGAGCTGAGACAGCCCTGTCAGATCTGCCTGGTTGTGTACCTACACAGTCTAATGGTTTGTCTTTCTTTGTGTGCGTATGTGTGGGTGGGTGTGCTGTGCGTGTATGTGTGTGTTTGTTTACATAGGTAGAATGTAAGAAGGCCCAGCCCAAGGAGGTGATGTTCCCACCAGGCACACGAGGGCGAGCCAGGGGTCTGCCCTACACCATGGATGCCTTCATGCTGGGGATGGGCATGCTGAGTGAGTTACATGCACATCTAAAGCCACACAAGCGCTCATCTACTGCACAAGCAGAGCTGCTTGAAGCTCCATCAAGTAACAGCTACTACATAGTTATTTTAGGAGCAACAATTTTCTGCCGTCTTCGAAATTTGCAGAAGTGTCAGACACACACTGTTCAGGCTTCAATTTCTACCTGCTACCAAAACAACCTGAGTAAACTCTTGTCTAGAAAGCCCCATTAGGTGGTTGCTGCCTCTAATTAGGTTGCTTCAAGATGTGCCGCCAGTGGCCACTGCGCTCTATTTCTGGTTGAGTCTGGTACAGGCAGCCCCTGGGCATATAGGAGCAGACCAGCACATTAGCAGGCTAAATGAAGAGGAAAATTGGTGTAATGTCATATTAAGGATTCATCACTGTGCCCCCCTTAATGGGTAATGAAGGGGACACACATGTCAGTGAGAGATCTCATCTACAGGGACCTCAACTGTTGGCCCACCCCTCTTCATTACCATCCAGCCCAAGCCTGTGTCCCTTTTTATTTAACACTATTGCACTCTCTGCCTCCCTGCCCCCTCCTGCTCAACCCCCATCTATCTGGCTATCTATCTGTCTTATTATCTGGCCATCTATTTTGTCGCTTACATTCCATATGCATATAATCTGATTGTATAGTACAACCCAATGGATTACCAATCACTTTAAAGACTTTTTTTCATAAAAGCAAAAAAACGAAACCATCTGATTGTTGGGGTGCTCGTTTTGCCGTCAAGTGACCCTTCCCTCTCCCGTGAAAAGCAGACCCACAAGGAGCCACCACTTAGTATTTATATGTTTACAGAATACGGTGATGCTTAAAATAGTTCTTAATTTTTGTTTTGTTTTATAGCATTCTCTTTACTAGCTAAATCACAGATCCTCCCCTCTTAAAAAAACACAGCAAAAATGCAATAAATCAATGCATCAACAGTAATCATAATCAGATGTATAAACCACCTCATGAATGAGAAGCAAAACAAATCAATGCATTATGATTATAACAGTAATGCCCTATACCTATATTAGCATAATAACTCTATAGAGTAAACTAGTAAATTCAATCAAGCCTAATAAATGAGTTATTTTACATTTAAATAAAGCAGACTATCAATTTTTTTTGTGTGTCAAAATGTGTCAAATAAGGTTGTGTATCGCTGGTTTGTTTTTGATTCACATTACATTAAAGATAGAGCAAAAACCGATATGATTCAAACTCTAATCACAATAATAATAATAATAATCACAACTCTAATCTCAACTCATGGATTCAAGTTCTCAGTCACCGCAATGGATTTCCGTCATTTAGATCATGGTCAGGATGGATTTTCATCATCTGTAAAAAATGAGGAGGGAAAAACAAAGTTGGGTTGTGGTCTTGTGAAAACCACCCAATCTACTGTAATACTGATAGTGATGCTGCTTTCAACCAGTGAAGAGAACCAGAGTCAAAGTTTGACCCAATCAGAGCAGAGCAGGGTGGGTCCTGCTGTCTGGTTCATGGTAGAGTTATCATTTCTAACCCGAAACCCGACCCAACCCGACCCGGATTAAGGCCGGTCTGGGGCATTATAATGTGATTAATGTGCGTGCTGGTCTCGGGCTTTGATGCAGTTTTACGAATCATACAGCACAAATAAAATAAGAGGATGAAGAAAGAAAGAAGAGTGCAGCAGTTAATCAGACTGTGGAAGAGATCGCTGGCGCATTGCGCAATAATTGTGCACGTGGGCTCAGGCTTCTGCGGTTTTACATCACAAAGAAAACTAAATAATGCACAATATAAAATTGTGTTAATCTATTTGTTGAGAAGGAGGCAGGTCCAACCGGCCGGTTGAAAGAGGTTTAAAAAGTTGTGTAAAGCTCAGATGGACACCTGTCACCGGCCGTGCCCGTCCGCTGACTCGACGTTTGAAATGGACTTGCGACCTGTCCAGGATGTAACCCACCTTTCACACAGTGATGGCTGGACATGTGCACCAGCAACCCCCGCTACCCAAAAAGGAAGAAGCGAGTAAAGATAGGAAATGGATGGATGGATGGATGGATGGATGGATGGATGGATGGATGGATGGATGGATCAGCTGATAACCGGCCGCGCGTCTCTGCACCTGCTGTCATCTGCGGTGAACAAAGTAGCATCATATACAAAAGCCAAAGCGACCAGTTCATTTAATTAAAATAGCTTTGTTCTATATTTTTCCAACTAATTTTGCCAATTTTTCCAAATAATTTATAATATTAATTAATTTCAAATAAATTTGAACTTTTTTAGGCTATTTGTTTTGTATGTTAACATCCATTTGGTGACTTGTTAATAAACAAATCTTATGTCTTCCTTTTAATGTGTTTTTAAACCTATCATGTCAAACTGATTTGCTTACAAAAGCAGTAAAAGCTTAATTTAAAAAAAAAAAAGTTTTTTTTTTTTTTTCCCGGGTTCGGTCCTCTAATTACATTAATCTATTGGGTCCGGGGTAGGGCTTGGGAAAAAAACCTACGGCCTTGGTCCAGTCCGGACTGGATTTATTAGGCCCAAATTTAACTCTAGTTCCCGGTGAGCCCAGATGTGAGCAGCAGAGAGAAACTGCAGGTGAAAACTCACCTGTAGCAATAACAGGAGGACACCCGCTACCCCAAAAGAACCGCCTGCCCCTTCATGAAGATGACATGTAATAAATTATTAAACATCTACATATGTGTTCGCACGTGACCAGTTCACCGCAATGGGGAGATACCTGAATTGATACACCATCACCTCCACCCCCTCTACCGCACCGCTCCCGGAGACTTTTGTATCTATAATCTAACGTTCATTAAACGTTAATGTGCTGGGAGCGCCGTCATCGTACAAACTTGTGCAACTTGCGTATGAGACCAAACTCCAGGTTCGAGAAGGAGAGAGAAACAGAGACGTGCACTTCAGAGGAAGCGAGCAGCCTGTTGAGTTTCTCTCACGGTGAGAGAGGCTGTTTCTGCTGCTTTAGTTTTTCTAAATAAATATTAATGCTAAAAGATGAATATTTTTATGTTCCTGATTATAACAAAGATGAGTTCTGATTAGCTTTAAATTTTACCCCAAACTCACAACCTTCTTTCTGATAGTCAGTTTCAGGGGTTTGTCTGTTACTATAAATTTCTGCTAAATTCAATACTAGGTGTAGAACAAATTTCAGTCAAAATATATTTTTCTACTTTAGTCCATGTGTACTATTTGATATGGGAAAGAAGACTTATGTTCGTTTCTGTAGCTAAATATTTTCTACCTATCTGAAAGCTACCACAAACATGTCTCGTATTAAGATTAATATATATTTTCATAAAACTTGACTCAAAATACACAAATGTGTTTAACACGATTTCAGTAACTTGGCGTTGAGTAGCATATTGCATTTATTTTATGACCCTATAGATACAGACGCCTACTGACATTCGCCTGCTGCTGCAACTATCACTTTAAGGGTGTTTGTTGCTGTTCATACAGGCACCGCTGCAGTTCTCCTTAACGTTTGGGGTCACTAATGAGTAAGCAATACAGCTACATCAGGAAATTTTAAATTAAATTAAATTGAATGCTAATGAAAACAAGCCAACTTCATGACTTTTCACCTGGATCTGATTGACAAAATAAAACAATAGATTACAATTTCATTGTAAAAATGCATCCAGTTACATCTGCTCTGATCCGGTCATCGTGCACGTGCATGTTTGTGAATCTGTATGAAACTTACATTTTTAGTGCCCCCCTAAACACACATGCACATGCACCCGTGCTGATTTAGAGCCAGTCTTGTTTTGCGCACCCACAAAGAGCCTTTACTTTTCAGCTGTGACAGCACCAGCCTTATAAGAGAAAACCCCTTGCAACTTGTATGTTCTGCTTCAAGAAAGAGGCAGAAAGTTTAACTTTAGGAAGCACACAAAATAGAAAAGAGATAGAGACAATAACTTTGTAACAACATAATGCAGTTTTGAAAGTTGCTAGTTGTATTCACGAGTTGCAGCTATCAACAAGAGAGTTCTAAAGGTAGTAATCTACCTGCACACACTATGTGTCTGCCTTTCTGTCCCTACATTTATCTCATCATTTGTCTGCATAAAGTTACTTAAACTGTCAGGGTTATTGCAGGCTTGACCTTTCTGTGAGAGTGATTACACAGTTGTTGGTGGTAAAAGTGTTGATAAGCTTGGCCAAGTGAGCCTGTCAACTCTATCAAAGTCGTTTCCTGTTCCATCTCGTCTGGGCGAAGTATTTAACAAGCACAGTGAACTTTTTAGAACTTATTACTGACTAAAGTGCCTGCGATGAGGAGAGCACTCTTGGGAGATGCCAGGCAGAAAGGCAGTGGTGTGCTCATGTGAAAATGTTAACAGCCAACTTGTTTGGAGACACTCTTATCTAAATGAAATTGGAACAAGGACTGCGAAACAGTCCTTTATATAATTTGCATTTGGAAAAAGGGACCCAAGGCTCATTATTTAAGAAAGTGTAAGCTCCTTTTGTGCCAAATCTCATTAAAGCCATCCCCAGCTCCTTTGTTTACTGCCTCTAATCGAGGCATTTATCTTTATTGTGTTGTGCCGATGTATGTTTGCTGAAATTAATACACATTTGAGCCTGAGCGAGGTATGGGTGTACCAGATGGATAATTGATTTTAAAGTGAATCAGAGCTGTTGAGCCATAAAATAGGTACATTAGCATGCATATTAATAAGGCAAATAAGAGCACTAAGAGGCAGCTACAAGGCCAAATACAGTAGCAGGCTTCGTTAAGTCGAACGACAAGTTATCCCCTGCTTCCTCTTTCTTTTACAATTTACTCCCAGTCTTGTTTCTGTTGGTTAGGATGCACAAACGCTTTCCTAAAATAAAGGATGCAAGCCTGTATCACAAAACTCTGTCACATCACTGCCTTACATACATCTGGCTCAGTGACAAGCGGTGAGCTTTGTAACAGGTGACTGTCACTGACTGTCTGGAATTAATGATCACATATATGAACCCAAAATGAAAAACTTATATTTCAATATAAATTGTTTTAAAATTATTTGAAAATGTTTGACACTTCATTGTGCAGAGATGTTCTTCAACTCAATGATTTTTTTTCCACCTTTGTCTGATGGAACTATTGTCTAGTCACACAGACACACCAAACTACACTTAAACCAATGAAAAGTCTCTACAGTCGGGCCTTGAAGGTTTTACACCAAAAGCCAATCAGTTCCCTTTCAGTTGGTCTCTCGGTGCAACATACTTGCTATGGGAATTGCACCCCCGTGCGATTACCTGAAGGAATACACTCGCGCCTTTATGACAGGGGCGTCACCGCCGCACCAGAGGCTCCGCCCTCTTGGTATTTAGGCGGATGGCGCCCGTCCATCTTCCTCTTTTTTGCCCTTCACCTCGCTTAAACACTTGAACTTCGTGGGACTTCTCTGTTGTCGCATCGCTCGACTGAGGTGAGCTTGCTCCCTACACTGAGC
>JARVJN010000453.1:22962444-22978015 GCA_031763805.1 Argolebias nigripinnis
CCTCTTCCTCTTTGCTCTCTGAGTCCTCAGCTGCTGCCCATAGCGGCCGAAACTGATACTGCGCCATTTTTGCCCAAAATGTAAAACGGTGAATCAGAGCGAAAAATGGGTCTAAAAATATGGGAAATAATCCATAAATATGACGCTTCGGTGTTTAATACGCAGGACATTCAAATGAAAGAAGAAAAAAAAACGCGTATTATACACCGGCGAATACGGTAAAGTTCCGTCACCATCCCTAAAAAAATCATGCATACATAGCATTTAGTAACTTCAATATTATATCTGTTAAATGGAATGAATTGACTAATTTGAATTAAATCTGGATCCAAGATTCAGACTTCTTGTTGTGAATTGGTGCTTTATAAATGCTGAATCATGTACCGGTACACTGCATTTCAAAAGTATTCAGCCCTAAATTATCCTAACAAGTTTAATAGTTGCTGCTTTTTATGACAACAAAATGTCATTATGTTGGTTTGATAAAAGGTTAGTATTTCTGAGTGACTTTTGGGGGGAATTTCTCTTGTGCCAATATCACCATTCAGAAATGAATCTGTTGTTCTAGAAAAGAACCATAGTACAGTACTTTAAAAAAAGAGGAAACTAAAAGATTTGTTTTCTTGACAGGCTTATCTAACCTAACTACCGGTAATCATTTGACATACTTGTAATTTATCATTTTTATATTAAAGACTGCACCCAAGAATTCACTCCACTTTTTAATCAATATCAAATATTTCTATTGACCGTTACCTGTAGAAATTGCATTCAGAGCAATTAGGGAGTCAAACTTCAAATCCAGAACAACTTTACCTGCAGAACTGCATCTAAAAAAAGGAAGACATGTTAATAAAAATAACATTTTAAGGTCCTGATCGATAGATGCCTAGACTAGTGGTTCATTAGTTCCATGATGGGATATAATTTTGGAAGAATAGATTAGTAAAATAAATATTAAAAAAATAGAACAACAGATTAGAAATGAATATTTGTGCAAAACAGATTAGAAATGAATATTTGTGCAAAAACAGTAGTGCAATGCAAGCAGGCGTATTAATTCTACTTACAAACAGGACGACAGGACGAGACAGACTTTAGCCATTATAGAATATACCGTATTTTACACCGTACACGTCGCACCGCCCACGTCGCACCGCCCTATAAGTCGCATCAGTCCAAATTTGTCAAATGAAGTGGAAAGTCGCGTTGCTGTGCACGTTGCATTGTCCATTATGCATCACTGCTGATAACTTGGAAATATGTGCTAAAAATTGATTAGCTGCCAAATGGTGGCCGTGAGAGAGTGCACGGAAGGACTTGCTGTGCATTTCTTCCAAATTGACCAAGATAACCACCTATAAACAATTGTTTGCTTGACTTTATAGTAAAGGAAAGGTGTGTCTCAGTTTAACTTTTTCCTTAATAAATGAACTTTAATGATAAAATCAGCTGCATTTCCAAAGCATTCACTGCCTCGGTGCTCTGGGAGTGGGCACAGGGAGGAAATCAGGAAAGCGGAACGCTGCACATTTCGTTGAAATTTAACAAGATAAGCACCTAAAACAGTTAATTGTTTGCTCGACATTATAGTAACGGCGTGTCTCAGTTGAGCTTTTACTTAATAAATGCACTTCATTGGTCAAATCAGCTGCATTTTGCCGGGGCGGCGCAGTGAAATGAAGCTGGTTTGACAGTTGCTCCAGGCGAGCTGGACGAAGGCGGCAGGCTATGGCAAGCTGATTGTGTCATTAATAGCCACTGTCTTTAACCTATTACATGACACAATGGCATGCCGTACTACTCGAGTGCCATCTAGCGGCTGAAAATGGTAGTGTTCAATATTTTCAGTGTCAGAATGAATGAAAATAGTCATATCTCAGCCAAAAATTGGTTTATAAATATGAGAAAAAGTACCGTACATAAATATGCTGCTTCGCTGTATAAGTCTCAGTGCATGTAAATTATGCAAAAAACTGTGACTAAGGCCGAAATATACGGTATGTATGTATGTATGTATGTCAATATACATGTAAACAAAATTCAGCATGGTAAATTTACCATTTCCCAAACTTGTTTTATTATTTAAGAAAATCTAAATTATTTTTAAAATAACCCTTTGAGAGTTTTTTTTATTTATATTTATCAAATAAGAGGAACAGAGTCACAGTTGTAGTTACCATTCTGAAAACTATTTGTAAATGTAAAGTTTTAAAATACATTATGCTACATAAATGCAGTCCACCATAACATGACATTCACAAGTTCAGCCCTGAAATGTATTCAGCTTTTACAGTTTTACTGAAATGAAGGAATTGAACAAAATTAATCTCATAATGTTTTGAAGAAGACTTGAACTGTTTAGGGTCATGAATTTAAATGTAAATGTTTAGGACTATAAATCAAAAAGAGTTCAAGTGCATGGAGTTTTCTTGTGCAAATATTGCTTCGTTTAAAGTAAATATTTATTCTTAACCAGAAATAGATATAAATTTGTATTTTGAGTGTGTGTAAGGTGTTGTAGGAACCCTGTAAATCTGATTATTTTTTTCTCCACTACAGGGTTCAGATGGAGGAAACACTTCCCATCGACTGATTTTAAAAACTCAACCATTATGACTTCTTTTCAACTCCTGCTTTTCTAAACGTAGCAGCCATGACTTCTCACAAAGGAGAAGAGCTGCTGAGTGACGGCAACGACTCGCCCTCGGTCCCTGGTCAGCTGTACCGTCACGGTCCCGATGGCGCCACAGAGGAGCTTCAGTCAGATCCGGTGAACACGACATCAAAATCTCAAAAAACGTGGAAATTAAGAAGGACTGCCTTGACTTTCTTTGGTGTTAGAAGCATCTGTATTTTACCCAGCTTTTTCAGAGGGAGGATCAAAAATCAGAGCAAGAAAGAAATCTGCAGAAGCAAAACGCATGACGGGCTGAGTAAGGTCGGTCATGACGACAGGAGCGACTACGTCTCGGCTGGAGATTTGGAGTACCACAGCCAGAGAGATGCAGCAGGAGAGCTCCACGGCAGCTGTCACAGTGAATGTAGTCACCCTGCCGCCGACCACAAATCACTGACTCTCGGCCGGCAGAGAAAAGGTTTGAGGAGCCTTTTTCAAAGCTTTAAGCAGCACAGAGCTCAGAGACACGCTGAACCAGGGAAGACTGCTGAATCCTCCCCTCAGTGCAAGAAAGATGTGCCTGTTGTCCAGCGCAACCCCATCCTGTATGCCACCGAGTGCCTGGGATCTGAACCCGATGTGCCTGACTTTGCAGCTGTGTTGTGCAATGTTTCCCACGGTCTCAATTGTCGTCATGAAGATGTGGTGGCGTTAGAAAACTGTGCAGAACGGGAGAGTCCAAAGTCTGAGCTCGATGCTCAGGCACGTGACGATCAACTCGAGGACGTGAATTCAAACGTAGGCGTTTCTTGTAAACATGAGACTTCTAGGCGTTCCAGTGAGCCATGCCTGAAAATTCAGGCGGCTCCTGAGCCCACGTTGAAGTCTCAAACCGCTGCCAGCTCGTCCGATCAGCTGAATATGATTTTTGGAGACGTGGCGTCTTTAAAGAGTTTCGATTCGCTCACCGGGTGCGGGGACATAATCGCGGACCAGGACGACGACAGTTTCACGGAGAGCACCGTTTCTGGAGAGCGGAGCAGAAACGGAGGGAAGCGGGCCTCTTGTTATCTTACCTATCAGGGCGGAGGGGAAGAAATGGCCTCGCCTGAGGATTTGAATGACACGGGTCTTCGGGACTTCTGGGCAAACAGCACATCGGAGGAGGTCTGCTGTACGTGCGATCCAGAGCAGGCAGACGAGACTGAGCTGACGAGTTCTAACATCATGGACGTGCTGAACAGCAGCAGCACACAGCAGGCTGGTGGCATGGACACCTCCTCTACTGCCGAGGATTTAACCCCTCAAAGTGAACATCAGGAGTCCGTTCCAAACAGCGATGAGGGCTATTATGATTCTACCACCCCCGGGCCAGACGAGGGGCAGGAAAAACGGGACCGGTTAAGAGCAGCCAATCTACCCAGGGACAGTTATAGCGGCGATGCTCTCTATGAACTGTTTGCACCTGACGAGAGCCTGATCAGTCCTCGTTACGAGAGCCAATCACAGCTTCCCAGTTTGAAACGCCGTGACTATTTCACTGAGCCGGTCAACACGACCGATCCCGCCTTTCTTCCCGAAATGAGCGGCTTACAAATAAGTGCCGAGTTGTACAAAGGCGGTTTTGCAGAAATGCCGAGCATGTGTGGTAACTCCTCGCTGCTGGCGCAAAATGAGGTGGGTCTGCAGGAAATAAGAGGGGATAAAAACTGCAACTTGAATTCCAAACCTGAAACATCAGTCGGCGTGAATAAGACCAAACAAGAAGCATTTAATGAAAAGAGAAATGCTGCGTCCGCTGAGAAAATAAAACCCATAAAGAACAGCGGTGAGGGTAGGCAAAGAAGTGTATCGTTCGGAAGCACGTCTGACCCAGATTTTGAGACTTTTTGTGAACCCAAAGAGGAGCATCTCGAGGAAAACAAGCCGGTGGCTTTGCCGTATAAAAACATCAACCCTCAGTCTGAAGACTCTAACAGTTGCTCTGAAGACGGGCAGGCGGTGTGTTTCTCTCAAGCGCTTGTGGACTACACCAAACACGCCGAAACGCTGAGCGACTTGGAGACGAGCTCTGCCCTCACTCCAAACATGGAGGCCTTACCTACCATCGTCACGTTTGACGTCGTAGATCTGCACAACGAGGGGGAATACGACGAGCAGATTCACATGAACCTGGAAGAGGACGCGTCGCTGCCCTTTCAGGAGTTTGAAGAAAGCTACCTACAAAAAGACGCGTTTGCCGAGTGTGATTATCAGATGTTGGAATTGTACGACCAGAGCCTGATCAGCGACGCGTGGGCTGTTGCCGGTCTCCCACGGCACGTAGGCCTTGAGAGAGTTAGCCGGTCCACTCTGGGCCCGCTGTCCCTGGACAGGAGAAGCAGGTCTTTAGACACAGAAAGCCTTGACACCTACGGAGAAAACAGAGCTGCTGTAGTGTCTTGTCCTCAAGCTGAAGAGGACTTTGAGAGAGACTGTTCACTGTTTTATAATAATGGATCTGCACCGGAGGTCGGAGACACCAACGGCACCGCTGGCTTAGCGTGGCAGACGATGTCAGAGGTGGCTTTGAGCCTTCCTTTGACAGCTGGAGAAATCACAGAAAAGGTCCAGAGTCTTGGTCAACCCCAAGCGGAACACAAGCTGTTCCCCTGCTCCTCGAACCATAATTTTCTGAAGTCTACATCACAGCATCGTGGCTCTAACCCTTCAGACAACTCGAGCGCAGAACTTTACTGTAGACAGCGTCGCCTTCCTTTGCCGTCTGATTCCCGTTTACCACAAAGCTCTTTGATTTACTCTGGGCTCATGGAGGTAGACTCGGATATCGGTGGTGATGTTTTCTATAAGGCTTCTACTGGTTTACAGTCCTGTAACCAGGGCAGACCCTCGGCTGGTAGGGACGGTCTGTCGTACGGTAGGAGTCCACTGAATGCAGCTGTGTTTACGGATGAAGCATAAATGGATGTGATGATCCCCGTGGCCTGCAGTGAGCACCCTGAAGCGACGAGAGGCTCTTTATCACATAAATATGAGTTAGTGGTTTTGTATTTTCATTTAAAGTTTTTTATTTCTTGCACAGTCATGATTTTTAATTTACTGTGATGGAAATTGATATTGCATTTAGAAATTACCTTAAATGTAGAGTTGTTTAAATCTCACTTCATCAAGGCCTAGAAGACTTTTTTTTTCCTGCTTTTTCAAGTTATCTGTTACTTTGCACACGTTACACAGATCTTGGTTGAAGGTATTTATAGAAACAAATGTTTAATTTGCTGTATAACTGCCCCTGGTGTATAATGAAATTAAATTGTACTAGAATGTTAGCCCCACGTGTAGCCTCAGTGTGCAGGTCTCGGCTGTAACGCTTCACTTTGCTTCAAGGGTTTTGATCATTTCTTCATTTGTTGCCTTTGAACACATGAGTGCTTAATGTTTTTAAATGTTTACAACTTCTCACTGCTGTATTCATGTCCATTTTTACTGGTTTTACTGCATTTCTGACATGTTTTGCGTTTTGAAAACAGCAGATAAATATCTCAGTCCTTGATCACAGAAGCCCTAACGCCTTTAGTGTCAGATTTCTGTAACTTGTTGCTATTTTGGGTTTGATCTTGTCATGTCAGCTGGTTTGACTTCTTAACCCAACACAAGATAAGCAGAGTGATAGTGTATGATCATGATAGGGTTTTAACTTCAGCCGTCATTTCATTTACATACAGTAGACAGCTTTGCAAGGCAAAACTCCAACATTTTTGTTGCTCATTTTACATGCAAATAAAGGTGGAGCAGATTTACATAAAGCACCAAGGAACCTGCGCTGGAGGGTTTTAAGGAAAATTTAAATTGAAAAAGGAAGTCATTTGGAGGAGGAAAAGTACAGAATAAGCTTATGTTTGCTTTTAGCCCGACAGAACAGCCAGACTTACTTTAAAAAAATAATAAATAAATAAAAATGGGGGGAAGGTAATTTTTAGCAGCTTGACAAAGTGCAAAATTCTTACTGAAATTATGCACTCAGACTTCATTATTGGAAGTGTCTGGATTGACAGTACATGTCGAGGTAAAATCTTGTGAAACCATTTTATAGCATAATATTAAATATCAATGAATTTGTATTTATATTTTCAGCTGTTTTTAGACTGTTGTGTACAGAATAGTTGTTACAAATTGTCAAAATGTTTTTTTTTCCCTTTGAAATTTTTTTTTGTTATGTCTCAATAGAATATTGCCTTACACAAAAATAAATATGACAAATACAATTTATTTTGTCTTATCTTGTTATTGTCATTGTGGACCTGAGGTACTGTATATGTCAACATGTCAGTCTGACAATTTGGTTAGAAGAGAAGGGATGCCCTGGCACAAAAAGGCCATTATGCAAGTTTACGTTAACCGACACCTAAAGTGAACTTACACACACACACAAGAAAAAATTGAAATGCTGGTCTGCTTTAATGGAAGTCAGCACAAAGCTGCTGAACTTCCCCTGATCATCAGCATGCTGGAAATCAGAGAAATTGGCATGATGGGATTCAAAACCAAATAAATATATATTTTTTCGGTTTGTAGCACTTGGCCTATGATAAATGTATTTAATTATTTTACAAAAGTAGTGTTTGCACATGAATGGAATAGCGGCATTTATCAAATCACAGATTGGGTCAAAGAAACATGGTTCGTGATTTGCCCATGTGTCACATTTACTTGTTTCCCTCGCCTTATCTGGCAACCCTGAGCAAACTGCGACAGCGCCAATGGCAGCACAACAGAACAGTTCCAGGAGAGGAGGATGACAGCAACAAGGTGAGAGGAGAGGAGCGCCGTTTGAAGAAGTCGTCCATGTCACCGATATGCGTGCACTGTAGGTAAGAGACTCGTTATGCGCATCGTCTGAAATATTACAAGACCCGTTAACTTTTATCTCTAGTTGCTGTAATATTTTTGGCTAAATTGTTAGCAGATGCTCGGCTGCTGAGGCTAACGTTAGCAGCTAGGCGTTTTAAGTTGACCGTTAACTAGTGGTGTTGTGTCGTGCTACGTTACCACGGTCGAATGTGTTCCCCGCCACCAGGCTCCGCCCAGCCAAGCCGGCGAAAGAAGCGCGCATTTGCTGAAAAGTCGACGTCACCGTTTGAACGGGGCGGAGAAACATCTTCACGGGGCGAACGCAATTCGACACAACACCAACTTGCCTGACAAGCTGTTACTAGGTTAGCGATAGTTTGAAATAAGCGTTATGTTATCAATTTCTTCACATTTGACCAGCTAGTTACCTCGAATTAGTCAGAAATGATTCATCCGAGACGTTGACACCGTAGTGTTCAGTTAGCTAAGCCATGTTAAAATAGCTTCCTAGCGTATGCTAACACAGCATCTCGGGCCTGAAGGTGCCAAAGCAGTTGTTTTCTCATAAATGGTGTCTCAAAGATGGTGTTTTGTGCAACAGTCGTGACACTTATTTAAGAAAAAAAGTTTAATAAATTTAACTTGTCACGTGCTGTCACACTGTTCATCAGTGTCATCCTGAAGCTGCTAAACATCAGTTTCAGATTGACGTGTCAACTTGTTGGATTTTTCTGAATAAGTACTTTAAAAATGAAACAAAAACATATACTGTACAGTATTTGCTTTAAAAGTCTGCTTTCATTAGCGTTCTCCTAATGGGATTATGTATTTGGGTATACTGTATTTTTAATCTGTGTTTTATCACATTCAAAAGAGCTAAAATTATTTTGTTAAAGTTCACAGATTTCAATGAAAATCAGAATTGGCAGAAACACATTGTTTCAGGGGAGGTATTATGGACATGATATACTGCATAAAGTTTTATAAAAGTTGTTTATTCATGCTATTTTTATCCAAGCAGGTGCAGCTTTAACATGTGATTAACACAAATGTGACAGGAAATTTCCCCAGCAGGTCAACACAAGTGATTAATGTCTGCTGAAATATTATAAAGCAAATCATGAGTTTATGATTTGGACATAATGTACACTTCAGGTGTTTGTTTTTCTCAGTGGCAACAGTTTTCCTTGGAAGGGCGACTTTGATTCACTGGACAAAAAGGGGAAATTCTTTGTTTTGTTTGTGCACAAGAGATGGCCTGTAAACAAATCCTGTCATCAGTTTAGTGGAATGAATCCAAGCCAACATTCAGTCTCTAGATGCACAAATGTCACTGGTCTAATGTGTCAGATGATGGGAGCATAGTGCCGTCATCTGATCAAAGCCAAAAAGGTAATAAGATCGTAATGTTTTGCTTGGCTCTGAGCCCTGGATGACATTTTTTCTGCAACTTTGTTTTTGTTTGTCATATTGAAACTTATCAAAAATCAAAATGCACACCTCTAATTGAAAATACGTTAGCAGCGGTCTTCATGCTTGTAGGAACAGCAGATTAACAACAAAAAAGCACTTTCTCTGGAACATGTTATTTGCTGCTGGAGTCTTGGTCCAGTAATGTTTGTGTTGTGTAGTTTTGAATTGGTTAAGTTTTTTCACATGCTGGAAAATGCAAAAGGTTTGCAGCAACGTCATGAAAAGTAGTTGTCCTCTTTATATATATTGTATATAAAAAGTTTTTTTTTTATTTAGATTGAAAAACAGTAAAATTAGGATTACCCTGTAAAGAATTTTGCAATGTGAAAATGACAACTTTCTCACTTAAATCTGCCAAAATTTAATTTTATTCATAAGTTTCTTTTCTCCTCTCAAAGCATTTGTGTTTCTCTGTAAATCCCTGCAAAGAACTGAAACTGATCTGAATTGATGGAAACACCACAATACAATGCTGCCAAGCTACCTGTTAGCTTTATCATAAACTAAAAACATATATATGTACACCAAATGGATAAATGGACCAATTGCAGACTTCAGTGTGGTTCGTCCGTTGCTTGATTCTGCGTGGGGTCAGCAGTGTAAAAAGACGTCTTCCTTCACTTGTTGCTATGCAGGAGATGGTGAGTGTGCAGAGATGGTCCAGGGGCCTTGCTGAGAGTAAAGCTTGTGAATCTGGAGGTGGACTGAAAGAGCTCTGCTACGTCGAGCATGTATTGATATGCTCATAAAATGACTCAAATGGCAGTAGGCAGTGTGAGCTGCTCCATGGGATCTGTCACTAGTTCTCAAGGCGTCGCAACAATCCCGTTTAGCTTTTTTTACTTTAGATATTCACGCCAAAACTTGTTCCTCATACAAGTTTTAATCAGCGAAAACCCCTAAAGGTATATTTATTTAGCTGTTGGCTGACGAAAAAAAAAAATTGTCCACGTTTCGCAGCATTAGTGTCTGCCTGTGGGATTGTTGTCAGTGACGTACTAAAGCAGGATCACTGCAGTGGAGGTGGACTTGTTTTTTTTTTTTTGGTAGTCATCAGGACTGAAAATAAAGAGACCGTGTAAAATATTATCGTCACGTTTTGCTTCAGAATTCACTTTCTGTAGATTTTCGGAGCGCAGCTGAAAGTGTTGTGCATTTGCCGGCTGCATGAGCAGAGATGATGAGCCGTGTTTGTGTTAGTCGTGACTGGTGGAAGGAGTTAGCTGATGACAAGGCTGTGTTGCTAAGCAACCCACATCATGGGCTGTGCCTCTCCAAGCTCGCCGTACTCCACTTTATGCAAGACGAGAGGAGAGAGAATCCTAATGCGTCCTCCTCCAAATCTTTGGAATAGTTTTGATTATCAGTATTAATGTGGGGGTAATCAGCAGTGCAGTCCCCGTGCTGCTTTATCACAGAACAGTCCCTGTGGAGTTCAGTTGTGATGATCTGTCAGAGGCTGGAGGCGCAGGGATGCTCAGCCCACACCATCGCAGGTTGTGCTAACTCGTGCGCTCGCTCCGTGTGTGACTGGGCTCAGACGTTGCTTGTGTGAGACCTGTAACTTGTTTTTTTTTTTGCGCACACACACAGAGAGCAGCATTGTTCTGCGGTTGCGTTAGCACATTTTGTACCAGGCTGCGATTTTGATTTTTAAAGTCAGTCAGCTGAAGAGACAGCCAAACTGTTGTTTGGTAACGTCCATGCTTTTCCACAAGGTCCAAACGTTGTGCCGGAGAAAATCAGTGATTTGATTAGTGATTGAAGTATCCAACCTTTGCACACATGCAGTATCACTGCTGCTGTTCTGGGGTTGAAGCTTTACTGTAGTTTTCACAAGTTCACATAGACTACAATTTTACCTTTTCATTACAGACTTTTAAATGCACCAAAGAATCAATTTCTTTCAGAATAGTTCTGAAGTTAGGGTTTAGCAGTCTGACTATTGTGTTTTTGCTCTTTTACAGGATTATGTAGTTCCACTTCCCTCCTCGAGTAGGAGAAACCACATTACTTTGGCCCTATATAAAGAATTTGAAGTGTTGAGGTCCAACAGTGAGAATGATTCCCTGGCTGCGTCGGAGGTGAGGAAGCATGGAGCGGAAAGCTGAGGTGTCGCAACTAATGTGATGGCAACATGGTCCATGGTGGAGAAGCTCAAAATGGAGAAACACCCATGCAGGGAGGAGAACAGTGACTCAAGAGAGGCCGCCGACGAGTCTGAGGATGGAAGCAGCTCAGAGAGCGAGTCTGAGGAGCAGCAGCACCGGAGGGCTCTGGTGAGCAACAGCGGCTGCAAGAGGAGAGAGCCCCTGGCTATCACCAAACCCCACCGTCAGCTCTGCCGCTCGCCGTGCCTCGACCGGCCCAGTTTTTCCCAGAGCAGCACCGCGCAGGATTTTCGCGACGATGACACCAGTGCAGTACCGGGGATCAAACCTGCCAGTGGACGAGAGTACCAGTCAAAGATGGAGTTTGCTCTGAAGTTAGGTTATTCGGGAGAGCAGGTGGAGGTGGTGCTCAACAAGCTGGGGGCCACGGCGCTGATCAACGACGTTCTTGCCGAGTTGGTTCGACTCGGAAACAAAGTGGAGCCTGAACTTCAACCTTGCAGCAGCACGTTCACGTCAACATCACGGTCCCCTTGTGTTAAAGACGCCGTTAGTCCTGAAGTTTCAGTGGAAGAGGATCCTGTGGAAGTGTACGATAACCTCAGGCCTATTGTCATTGATGGTTCAAATGTGGCGATGAGGTAAGACACTCCCAAAGACAATCATACACATGTTTAAGGTTGTTTTAGTTGGATGTCTGTTCCATTAGTCATTGGGAAGCCTTACGCTATCTTGTGTTTTCTAGCCATGGGAACAAAGAGGTATTCTCTTGCCGTGGTATCCAACTTGCTGTTGAGTGGTTTTTGGAGAAAAGGCATAAAGACATCACTGTGTTTGTCCCAGCCTGGAGAAAGGAGCAATCAAGACCTGACGCCCTCATCACAGGTACTACAAGTGTGTTTATACAGCTGCTGACCGTTCATAGTACATAAAATATTACATTGGCGTTACCTGAATAAAAAGTTGAAACGGCCATGTGGCTGTTTTACATGAAAGTATCCAGGTATTAAATCACTTCCTCTTTCAGATCAGGAAATCCTGCGCAAGCTAGAGAAAGAGAAAATCCTGGTTTTCACCCCGTCTCGAAGAGTTCAGGGCAGAAGAGTGGTGTGCTATGATGATCGCTTCATAGTGAAGCTGGCTTATGATTCTGATGGAATTATTGTGTCGAACGACAACTACAGGGACCTGCAGAACGAGAAGTCAGAGTGGAAGAAGTTTATAGAAGAGCGCCTCCTGATGTATTCATTTGTTAATGACAAGTGAGAAAACCTGATTGTATTTTTCATTATTACTAATTATGTAAAGTACTTGTACTGATTTAGCCAGTGGCCATAACAATACATTTAGCCGTCATAACTCTTTGTTGGAAATGTCACTTGTTGGTTTTAAAACAGTTTAAGATTATCTGCCTATGGCACACACCAACTGGGTTAGTGTGTCATGATCTTTTTTCTTGGGAACTTGGAGTGACAGTTTGTTCTATTTTGTGGCAGAAACGCTTTGTGCTGGCTGTAATTGTGTTGCTTTTGGCTGGCTGTTTTTTAATAGGTTCATGCCTCCTGACGACCCATTGGGAAGACATGGGCCAAGCTTAGAAAATTTTCTTCGCAAGAGACCTGTTGTTCCAGAGCACAAAAAACAGCCTTGCCCCTATGGTAAGTTTCTGTTGTTGAGCAGGTTCTAATTTCTAAACATATCATGCTCAACACTTGGGTTCTTTCTTTTAAACCAGGAAAAAAGTGCACATATGGACACAAGTGCAAATACTACCATCCGGAGCGTGTCAACCAGCCGCTGCGCTCTGTGGCTGATGAGCTGCGAGCCTTTGCCAAATTGTCTGCAGTAAAAACAATGAGTGAGGGGGCTTTAGCTAAATGTGGCACCGGCCCAGCGGCTGTAAAGGGCGACAGCAGCTCTGAAGCCAAACGCGTGGCACCCAAACGCCAGTCCGATCCCAGCATTCGCTCAGTGGCCTGTGAACCTCCAGAGGCACTCTCTGTTGTTCGGAAGTCTGAGACAAATTCAGTGCCTTCCCTCGTGTCTGCTCTCAGTGTGCCCACCATGCAGCCTGCCAAGAGCCACGCAGCTGGAGCCTTGAACACACGCTCTGCCAGCAGCCCGCTTCCAGGTTCTCTGCAATTTGCTCACAGTTCCCTGGAGCACATGTCCAGTGTACATTACCCTCCTATTTTAGTCACTAACAGTCACGGCGCCTCTGTAACGTACGGTGAACAGTTCCCCAAGTATGACTCGGTTAGCGACCACGGATACTATTCACTCCACAGCGATTTTTCAAACATGAGCATGAGCAGCATGCAAAACGTTGACAGTTTCTGTAGCATGGAGCACGAGCATGTGTATCAGAGAAATCCTAGCCACTGCCCTGAATCCTGCCTCAGCCACTCCAACAGTGACTCGTTCTCCTCGTACGGCGACATGTACCCAAGCTCTGTTGACAGCAGCTTGGAGGAGAGCATCAAAGGGCAAGCTCCTGCTCAAAGTAGGATGCAGGCCTTCTCCCGTGGGTTTCGTCATGAAGCGCTGTCGAGAGTACAGAGTTACGGACCAGAGGAGCCTAAACAGGGTTCCCGCAAGCAATCCGAAGCTCACCTGACACCACATATCCAGCACGCTGCAGTGGGAGCTCGATCTAGCTGTCCCGGAGACTACCCGCTCACTCAGAATGTCCTCCCGCCTTTATCCTCGCAGCCAACCAGGTCTCTAGGTATGACTCGAATGGACAGCATATCAGACTCAAGGCTGTACGACAGCAACCCAATGAGACAGAGGCGACCGCCGCTGTGCCGTGAGCAGCACGCAAGCTGGGACCCTCTGCCTTGTGGGAACGAGTCCTTTGGATATCATTCATATCCGCTCAGTAACAGCTTGATGCCATGTTGCGAACGGGTGATGGTCCGCAGCATGCCAGACAAAATGGAACAAATCTGGAACTCGCCGTGGGAGACCCTATCTGCAGTCGAACACCAAGAGCGCTACGTTATTCCAGATCACCAGTATCAGACATACAGGAACCTTTGTAATATCTTTCCTGCTTACATAGTCCACTCAGTCATGGAGAAGAACCCTCATTTGACAGATCCACAACAGCTGGCTGCTGTCATTGTTACAAAACTGAGGTCGGGACACTGAGCAGCTACAAAAGATAAGGTAATGAGTAATTTAATTACCAATTAGGCATTTGTTAAATGTTGCAACAACGTGCAACATCTGCCCTCAGGAGCTATTTTGTTTTGTGTCTCTGGTGAGGACCGTGGCGATCAGAGTAAATATTGCTAAGATGGCACTAATCAAAATGTTTTACATGTGCAACCTAAATGATGCAAAGGCACACCTTTTATTAAAGACACATTCATACTACTTGACCAGAAGCAGCTTAGTTGCATTTGTTTGACCGTTCATTTAAAAATGGACTAAAGTACATTTTATAACAAATAGCAGGAATGCAAATTTTCTGCTAAAAGTGTCACTTAAATAAAAGATCTTTAAAAAACGGACATTGAGTTGTGTCAAAAGCAACGTGTCCATTTTAAAAATCCATCCAATAATGAGACAGGTGTTCTGAAAATTAATGGGAAAAAGGAAATACATTTTACTGATGAAATTTAAAACATTTTAAATTACTTCACATGCTGATCATTTCTACTTTATGAAGTTATTCAGATTTATTTTATGCATTGTATTTCCTCAGTACATATTTCATATTATATTCAATTTGTGATGATCAGCAGAATACATCCCAGCCTTGTTGTATTTCTAAATAATGTGTCTTTCTCATGTGAAGGCTCCCTTCACTTGGAACGATGACCTCACTCACTTCCACAACTTACAGAAACTATTAGAACTAGAGGTCGACTGAGACGAGTTTTTCTATGGCAGAGACGATCTTCAGAAACCATGGCAGCAGAGGGCCAATTTACAATTTTTAAACTTTTTTTTTCTAATAAACTTTATTTCAACCAGATAACATTACAAAGATCTTCCAAACCAAAAGCAACGAAATACACAAACACACACAAAAAAAGATGCATAACTAACACAGATCCTATTAAACTAGACCTCACATTTCTTAACCAAATATAAATGCAACAATCTCAACAAATATACAAAATAAATTCAAGTATAAATAGCAGAGGGTCTGAAAGAAAAGAACAATAAATACAATAAAAAGGGGAAAAGAATACTAAACATCAAAGGGGTCTGCTTATGGGGTAAAATTAAATTTCTGAAGAGTTTTTGTTCTTATAATTTTTTCATTGTTAAAATTAAGCTTATCAATAGAGGCAATACATATTTTTAGGTCAGTTCCTTTAAAATTATTAAAAGGGTATTTTTTCATTCCACTTCATTTTGTGTATATAATATTTTGCCAAAATAATAATTTAGATTTATTATAAATAGTTCATCTGAAGAAAAGAATTAATTATTAAAGATGAGCAATATTTGCATTTTTGATAACACAATGTACTTTTTAATTTTTTCAGTAAGCAGTTTTTGT
>JARVJN010000453.1:23517038-23529121 GCA_031763805.1 Argolebias nigripinnis
ATGATGGTGCGTGGTTCGGTTATAACTCCAAACTCTCACAGTTTGTTTTTCAGTGAATTGAAAAAGCCTCCTGGATAAGAGTCGAAACGTTTTCTGCAACAAACGAAGTCCAGTTGATCTTGGATTGAACGCCTTTTTGATTTTATCATGTCCTGGACGCCTGAGAATCTTCACCAGCATAATACAATACAACTTTATTTATGAAGCACTTTAAAACAACACCGTTGGTTAAATTGCTGTACACTAACACAAACAAGCGTAAAATAAACTCACCAAATACCATAAAAGTGATGAACCACCAGATCAAAACAGCAAACAGTAAAAACTATAAAAGAAATAACTTAAAAACAGTAAATCCAACATGTCATGCTGTGTTAAAAGCCAAAGAGAAAAAAATGCGTCTTCAGAGCAGATTTGAAAACAGGAAGTGGGTCCGTTTGTCTGACGTGCAAAGGCAGCTCGTTCCACAGTTTAGGGGCAACGACTGAGAATGCTCGGTCACCTCTCAGCCTCCTGTTGGACTTTGGGACGACCAGCAGCAGCTGATCTGCTGACCTCAGAGAACGTGAGGAAATGTACATCTGGAGAAGGTCGGACAGATACTGTGGGGCGAGACCGTGAAGACATTTGAATACAAACAAAAGAATCTTAAACTTAATCCGGAAACAAACTGGGAGCCAGTGTAGTAATTTTAAGACAGTGGTGATGTGTTCTCGTTTTCTGGTACCAGTTAAAAGCACAGGTAAACACAACGGGCTTCAGTTGAATCAGTAAAAAAATGTACTTGTTTTAAAAAGTATTCAAAATGGTTTTATTGTACGTGTTTTTGTGTTTTGGTCATTGTGGAGCGACAAAATGGAACTGGAAACACCCTTCGTCCATCTGTTCATGTTATGAGTTCGATTACTTGAAAAACGAGTGAGGTACCGACCTTATTTTCCGTGTGTGGCTACATCTAGGTATAAGAAAGTTTCCTTTTGAAAATTGGGCTGTCAAGTCAAAATGAAGTTGCCACTTCAAAATCCAAGATGGCCAAGGTCATTATGTATACTGGCATACCCCTATCATTTGAAGAAACTATGCTTTCTAGTTTTTATACTGTTTAAAAATAAAGTTTCCTCATGACTGGGGTGGCCAAAGGTTACCGGTAATCTATGGTGGTCATCCCCTGGCTTCGTCGTCGTACCTATGCAAAGGACATATGTTGCGCTGCGTGAGGAAAATGGTAGTCACACTAAATACTGACTGGTTTTCAGACCCCTCCTCCCACAGTAAAAGTAAACTGCACGTTTTTAGAGAGGGAGGCCTTTTATTGTGGGCAGCCAAAGGCACACCTGTGCAATAATCATGCTGTCTAATCAACATGTTGAGACACCACACCTGTGCGCTGGATGGATCATCTCAGTAAAGAAGTATTTATTAAACACAGATTTATAGATTTATGGCGAATATTTGAGATTTACACAAAAAAAAATAGAACCTGATGAACACCAATTATATTTTGTAAAGTGCAGATATACTGTATTAAACTCCAGATTTGAAAGAGGCTAGACTTTTTCTTTCTCATAATTTTTTGCTACGTAAACTACAACAGATATGCTTAATTTGTGCTGGATGGACATTTTACAGGAGAAATAATCATTTACTTCTTTCTTCTTCTTTTTTTAGATAGTGGGTGATTTAAGACTTTTAAAAGTTTTTTGTTTATAATCTGATCTGCAGGGCACCATGGAGGAGAAGATCTATGACCGTCAGGTGACCAAACAGTCTCTGTCCTTCAGAGTGGTGGACCAGCAACAGATTGAGAGACACTTCACTCTGAACGAGCTGACTGAACTCTACACGTTCGAACCCGACCTGCTCGACGACCCAAACTCCAAGAAGACCAAGCGGCCCACGCCTATTTTACCACTGGTGACTTGACGGACATTTTGTTTGCCGCATCGACTGCAGAAACATTATGACGGGTTGTGTCTCCTCCTCAGGACAGTGTCCTAGCGCAGCTGCTGCAAACCTGTAAAGACCAGATAGTGTCCTACCATGAGCACGAGTCTCTGCTGGACCACAAAGAAGAAGAGGAGCTCAGCGACGCCGAGCGCAAAGCTGCGTGGGCCGAGTACGAAGCCGAGGTGAACAGTTGCAGGAATCAAGCTGTAGCTCCTTGAACAACAACGTTTTATATATATTCTTTCATCTTGATGTATTTGTGTGTTTTCCACCAGTCAAACACAGTCTGCCACCCAGTCAGTTCCAAGAAGGACTCTCTGGATAAAAACACCAATGAGAAGCTACTGGTAAAAAAAACCAAATGTCTTAATTGTTCTTTTAACCACTGCAGGTTATGTTTGCGTGACACTGAACCTCCATTCAACTTTCTTTACAGCAACTTCTGAACAAAAGCAGAGCTCATGTGTCATTAGCGTTCCTGACTCTGCATAAGATGACGTCTTACTCCATCGAGGTCTACAAGCAGCGACTGGTGAGACTCCTTCACAGATAGACCCCAGGTCCAAACCGGGGATTGAACCCTGGACATTTTTACTGTGAGGCAACAGTGCTAACCACTAAGCAGTCACGCTGCCGTTTATTTTAGGCAAAATGAGAAGCAATGAGAAATATTTAACATTTAAAATATATTTTTGGGGCACCAGATAACATGTTGACAAGGGCCAAATTTGGCCCATAAGTTGTACAGCAGGATCCTCTGCACTCTGTCTTTATGCCCATTTGTTACTCCTTTCTTTTCTGAAGTTCCACTTGGAGTCTAGTTGTACACTTTACAAAAATTAAGAAAATTAACATTGAAAATATAACATGCAAAATAAATTTCAAATCATTTTAATGCAACATTTCACGAGAAGGCCCAGAAGGCCCTAAGGATTCCCCTCTGCTGCTGACTGACATACAGCAGAATCTAAAATTATGTTGAATTAAAATTGATTAGCTATTCTCTGACCTTTCACACAGTGACAGCTGCACCAGTGACCCCCGTGACCCACAAACAAAGAAGTGGGGAAAGATAATGGATGGATAGATGGATGGATGGATGGATGGATGGATGGATGGATGGATAACGGCCACCATATCTCTTGACTTGACAAATAACAGAATTTTTCATGTCAACTCTTTATTGATTTGACTGGGCCGTTACCTTAAGAAACAGTTTGGACAATTTGATGCTGGGTTCTGTGGAATGGTTATAAAACTGTTGCCTGTTGTAAACAGCACTAGTTTGAATACCTCAGTTTGGAGAAATGGCGATAAAGTCCTACAAATTGACGAGCTAGCTGCTTATTCAAACACAGCCACGACCAAATTGCAGCTGCCTTAAGACAACTTTAATCTTCCTAATGTCTTGAAGGCTATTTTATCAACCTTATAAACCTCAGTCAGTTTCACATTACAGGGAGTCCTCGAGTTACGAACGAGTTCCGGACCTAAGGACCATTCGTAGGTCGAAACCCATAGCATGTGTCGTTCGTAAGTCCGGATTTTCGTTCGTAAGTTGAAAATTGTATGCTAAATGTATGCTAACGCTGCGCCGCACACCCGTTTTTCAACATGTGACTCACAAACATGCACAAAACTTTGTTTACCAACGGTTAGCTAGCACACTGTCATCTAAATACACATACCAGTGCTGTAGTTAATGTACAACTGTACTGTTTGTAGGTCCGTTCGTAAGTCCAAGTTGCCGTATGTCGAGGGCGCCGTAACTCGAGGACTCCCTGTATGTATTTATATCAGCCGAAACAGTGCACTTGAAGTGCTTGCTGCTGACACTGTCAGTCTTGGTAAACTAGAATGTATTGCTGAATGATTTTTGCTGAAAGATGCTGAAGAAGTTGAAGCCAGCTGAAAAGGTTTTATGGCCAAACTGCTACTGTTAGTTGAATTTGAACAACTGAAGTTTGCTGAAAGCAGGACAATAAAAGTGAAAAGCAGCAGAATTTTTTTTAAGAATAAAGCTGAGTATAGCAGAAAGGTAGCAGAAATGAGCAGAATGAGCTGAAATGGGCAGAGAGGCTGAATAGATAACAAACGTTAGCATAAAATGCTGAAATTACCAGATTGAATCAGTGAAGGACAAAAGAGCTGAAAGTAGCAGAAAGAAGCTGAAAAGCCGAAGCAGTAGAAGATTTTAAACAGCTCAAATGGTCTGAAGGATGTGAAGAGCTCCATTTATTTTCAATGAGGAAAAACATGGCCGACGAAGCAAATTGTTTCATAAAGTAAAAACAGCACAAACATTAAAACTCTTAGCAAGAATGTCCTGAATGAGCTGAACATTTTGATTTATGAATTGTTAAAATAAGAAACAAAAGTTACTGTACAAGTTACGTTTTGAAAAACTGTATGAACGGTTTGGAAACATTCTCTCAATAAAATGTATTAACCAAAAAAAAAAAAGTATAGATTAATATTTGAATAAATCGCTGTGAATTTTCGGCGACTGGGTATATTTTAAAACACTGGCAACCCCATGTTGTCTGTGTTTGGACTAGCAGCTGTTAGCTTGTCCGTTCGATCACAACAGACGTCATTCAGAGATTTATCTGCAACAGGTGAGGTATTTAATGCTTACAACCTTTCCGTTGAACCCTACTTTCAGATTACTCTCTTAACGTTGTGCGTGCTCTCTTGGCCGTCTCTCCCACAGTTCAGAGCAGGTCCAAGTGGGAAGCATGAAAGTATAAGTCCTCAGAATATTGGTTGACTTGATGTTTTGTCCCACAGCGGCAGCAGTATCCCCTCCTGCCTGAGCCCGAGCTGCAGATGAAGGCCGAGTTCTGGAAACAGTGCGACGATAAGAGGCGGGAAGTTACACACGCCTTTTATCGAGACGCTCTTGCACAGCAGCAGTCGGTAAGTTGAAACGCCTGCCTGCACGTATTTGTTTAAAATCGCTTCCCTGATGTTTGAACCGTGTCCCTCTGCAGCTCACACTCAGAATTCAGGCCATCCTCAACAAACGAAGGAAACTCGTGACGCCCATGATGGTCAACGCTACAAACCAGCCAGAACAGACATGAGGCATGACGCGATGAACGTGCCTTAATGTGGGAAAAATGTGCCTTAATGTGGAAAATCTGTGATTTTCCTTCTTTTATACTGCCTTGTTTTGTTTCTGTAGCATAAAAAGTAACGGGTTCTATAGTTTCACTGTGCGGTTTTGCATCATAGGATGTCTTGAAAATTAGTGTAGGAGTTTGATTTTGAGGTTGTGTGCACTTTATTAACCAACAGCAGAACAGTAACCATAGTTCACACGTAGTTTTGTTTTTTATACGTGTTGCTGCACTCCTTTTTGATACATTAAAGTTTTGCTGTTGAATATTTTCTGCCTTTCTAATAAATCAATATTCACATGGCTGTTTTTTTTTCTTCTTTTGATCAAAATGGAGCCGTTGTTGGTCACAACCTGTGAGGACTTCAGATGTTCTGATAGAAATGTAGCGTAGAATTTTTTTTATCCACGTCGTTGCTATCAGGAAGAATTTTCCCAAGATTATCCATCTTTAACATTTTTTATGTTCATTTAACATTATGGTATAAGCCATGAAGTGTGTTAAGAGTCCCAGTAGAAAGATGGCAGCTGTTCAGATATAGTGAGAGTAGAACGACTTATACCACTGGTGTCCAAAGTGTGGCCCGAGGGCCATTTGCAGCTCTTGGAGTGATTTTGTGCGGCCCACAACCAGTTTAAGAATTGAATAATTTTGTCCAGCAGGCTAAAGAGGTCAAAGCAGATTTTGTGCAAATTACGGGTAGTTGGTAATCCTTTTTATGTATTATTTAGGTTTAATAGCAAAACAGATGAAAAACAATCTTATCCAAAAGAGTAATATTGAACAAAATACAAATCTCTGGCTATAATCTTTTTATTTTCACTTCATGGTACAAAGCACCAAAAATATTTACTGAACTCTACCAGAAAGGAAACTTTTGGATAAAGATTCATAAAACTGGGCTAAAGATTGCAGTTTATAAAATAATCAAGAGGGAAACTGGACATTTTTAAACGAATATAGCGTGGTATCATCTACATACGAGTTGATCAACTTTATTAAAGCTCCTATGAATCTGGTGTAGCGACTGATAGATGGGCGATGTTTCTGAACTTCGATCAGCCTTCTGGGCCGTCCATGGTCCAAAAAACTGATTGACCCCCTTTTTAAAAGGACACTTATTTCAATTATGCGTTTGTTGCTGAGAACAGAATAATATGAACTTCCCAAACACGAGAACAGTAAATAGACTCAATGAATCAAATCCTTTTTAATAAAAATATATAAACTTGGTGTTTGAGGCTTTTGATGTTTTGAATCTACAATTTAAACCTCTCCACCAAAATTAGTAAACTTTTGTCCTTTTTCATAAACTATTGCTCACGTTGAGTTAAATTCACATTTTTTTGGTCCACCAGTCCTTTCATTTTGAGTTTTGGCCCACGTGAAAACATTTGGACACCCCTGACTTACACTGAACTGTAATTAAAACTGAGCAGCTTTGTCAGCTGACACAAAACACATCTTTAATCAAAGATTGTTGCTCCTAGTCTTTATCTTTAGAAGGTACAAAATGCAGGCAACAAAAATAATAAAAAGGCCTAGTGAAAAAGGTGGATTCATGAATGTGAAAGTAAAAACAAATACCAATATTCATAATGTTATTTCTGGAAAACAAAACGCATGGAGCGATTTAAAGAGTAGAAAAATACGAATGCACTGAAAAAAACTTCAAGCAGGAAAAATCCAACACGGTGGTACAGCAGCTTTGGCAGGAGACGTGTTAATAAAGGTGGAGAATATCCCAGCATGCACTGAGGCAGAGAAAAACCGTTACTCATACTGATGAGCACCATAAAATGGTTTAAATACAGATATTGATTAAAAATAATTAGAATATCTGTAAATGTGCTATTCTGATTAATACACCCTCACTGCCAGTGAGTTATTTAAATTAAATATTTTATTGCTGAAAATAAAAATGTTCAACTTTTACAAACGTGCATGCATTGGTTTAATGATGTATACAAGCAAAATCGTATTTAAAAAAAAAAAAAAAATTTTTTTACATATGGAATGGTGTTTGAGTTAATTGATAATAAACTGTTAAAATAAAAATCAAAGTGCAAAAAAAACCCCGGTCCCTCTGTGCATCTGGAGTTTCCTGCAGATCCAATCCAAGATCCTGAACGCTCTGTTGAAGACAGTGTTTGATTCGGGGTCCGTTCCTCCGTCGACCTGAGCTTCACATGTGAAGAGTCCAGGTAGGACTCGTGCAGCAGGTCAGTGTCCTGTGTCCAAGTCCCTCATGTAGTCCTGAAGCGCCTGCAGTCTGGCGTCGATCTCCGACAGCTCGGCTCCCGTGTCTATAGAGCTCTCTGCAGTTCGTAACACGACATCATGCTCAGACGTGTTCTAAGTTTTTACTTCATTACAGAAAATAAATCATTTACCTTTGTCTTTGACTCTGTATGTTGGAGTACTGCATACAGGCTTTCTGGTCATGAGGCCTCTAGACTAAAAACACAAGTTGCACATTTAGAAACAGGATTATTTGCTTTTTTTTTTTTTACTGTCAACAAGCGTGAAAGAATAGATTCTGCGCTCAACAGTGACGCCAACTCCATTTGATGCTGCTCAGCAACACAGTTTTGATCAAGATACCATGAGCTCTTTAATACTGTACTGTGAGAGCTACGCAGGAAATAACTTTTTTTTTTCATTGAGCTAAATACATCCCTTTATTAGTAATATTAACATGTGCAGCAAAATTTAGATTTGGATTAAATCAAAAGGAAGAACAGCGAAAGGAATGCATTATTTTATAATACAATAACTAGGAGCTAACAAAAAGCATTTTGCCCAGGACATCCTTGTAAAAGATTAATAATGTCAATGGATTTATTTCCTGGAAAAATAAAGCTTTAAATTTATAACGGAATTCAATATGGTCAATCTTTCCCTTAAGGAACATTAGAGGGCAGTAATGTCTGAAGATAAAATAGTCAGTAGTCACACAAGTGTAAGTTATTTATGCATTCAATAAGATCTACAAGCGTAATACAAGTTTTATAAATGCATAGAGTTCATCAAATGTACACATTTCAATTTGCACAAGTAGGAATATTATGTGTAAGTTTTATTTTTTCTTTCAGCTGCTCCCTTCGTCAGGGGTCACCACAGCAAACTAAGTTGTACGAAGACTTGGTGATTATTTTTACGCTGGATGTCCTTCCTGACACAACTACAGACCACCGAGCTACCACAGCCCTCTGTGTGGAGCAGGGAGCTGATATCTAGGGCGCCTGGGGAGCAGATAGTGGAGGATAAGAGCCTTGCTCAAGGGGCCAGAGTGGGGCACATGAGGGTGGAGGCAGGTGTGTGTTTCACCTTTCCAACCTACATTTTGATGTTGTCAGTCCAGGGAGTTGAACCAGCGACCTTCCGATCACAGGTCCACCTTCTCTAACCTCTGCGCCCCAACTCCTCAAGTAATATTCTGTATATACAAATAGTCAAAAACATGTGAACAACTCACCTGCGCTCCACACACACACACGTATATATATATATAGTGTATATACATATTTATACACATATACTGTATATACATGCATATACAGGGAGTCCTCGACTTACGAACGAGTTCCGGACCTACGCACCGTTCGTAACCTGATTTTCACGTAAGTTGGAGCTCAGAACATGTGTCGTTCGTAAGTCCGGATTTTATGACGTAAGTCGGAACTCAGAGCACATGCCATTCATACGCTGCGCCGCACACTCGTTTATCGACATGAGATTGAACAAGCGTACATACTGGTCCATAAACATGCACAGAACTTTATTTACAATCGGTTAGCTAACACATTACACCACACATTCATCTATAAACACAGCACGTACTGGCGTTCGGAGCGCGTTTTAGAAAGAGTTTTTCTTCTCGCTGGGCTCTGCATCTTCTGAGACCTTACGCAGAGCTGAGATCTCCTCGTCCATGGCCACTTTCAGAAGATCCTTTTGGTGCTCTGTTTCCGTGACCTGATCTTGTAACGTCTCAGCCTGCCGATGAAGAGAGGCAACGTCCAGCTGGTATTTGCATCTCATTACGTCTTTGTCTAGTTGGGCTCTATCCAGCAGCCGCTGGAGAGCCTTGGTTTTCTCTTTCTCCAGCCGGAGTTCAGAGGAAAACTTGTCTTGGCTCATGGCGAGAGCCATTTTGAGCTGATCGCAGGATGCTGACATTTGCTCAAGATCTTGTTTTAATTTCTGCTCTGCGTCTTCTGAGATCAGACGCACAGCCTGGATCTCCTTGTCCATGGATAGCTTCGGAAGATCCAGTTGAAATTTGTTTTCCGTGGCCTGATCTTGTAAAGCCACGACCTGTTGACGAAGCGAGCCAACTTCCACTTCGTGTTTGCTTCTCAGTTCGTTGTTTTGGCGTCTGGCTTCATCCAGCAGCCGCTGGAGAGCCTCCGTTTTGTCTTTCTCCAGCCGGAGTTCAGACGAAAACGTTTCTTGGCTCATCACGTAAGCAACTTTGAGGTCCTCGTGGTCCCTCTGAAGGTCCTTCAAAGTATATGTCTTAATGGTACTATGTACCGTGGATCCAATCCTGGCAGCACTTAGAGTTTCTGGATTGGAATATCTCTCCAGTCTCTCCAGTTCTTCCTTAGCCTCACACATTTTGTTAATGAAAACTTCCTTGAGGTTCTTCTGTTTTTCCAACAGAGCTTTGGTGTCTTGAAGCTGCTTCCACCAACTGTCCATTGGCGGTGGTTCCATTTGGGCTCCCTGCTTCCTGCCGTGTCTCGGATTGGGTCGTCTCTGATAAGACATTTTCCGAAATTCGCTGACAACAACTTCTGTTGCACTAAAACAATGCTTCTCTGTGAAGAGTTCTCAGTGAATGAGCTTCTAACCTGCGTTCTGGTTTATATAGAAGGCTGATGATGATGTCACGTGGCATCGTCATGTGACACAATGGCATCATTTGATCCTTGATGTCTTTGTGACATCATAATGATCAAGATGATGTCACATAGACATCAAAGGCCTTTGTTTCATTGATGAATCCTCCTGTATGTTCAGTTGTTGTTTGTTTATTTTTAAAATTACACTCTGTTTTTTGTTTGTTTATTTTTAAAATTACACTCTGTTTTTTGTTTGTTTATTTTTAAAATTACACTGTTTTTTTGCTAGTTTATTTTTAAAATTACAATCTGTTTTTTATCACAATCTGTTTTTTTGTTGTTGTTTATTTTTAAAATTACAATGTTTTTACTAAATTATTAATCAAAACAACAAGTGTTGTTTTGAGTACAACAACAATAAAAACATGCTCTCCACGACACAGTGATGCTCCTCAGGTCAGAGCTCCCAAATCCAGCTCTCCATAGCTTCATGAGGAAGTAGAGATGCTGGCTGGCCTTCTTGACCAGACAGGGTGTTGGCTCTCCAATATATATACACCCCCAGGTACCTGTAGCAGGAGACCACCTCCACAGCTGCTCCTCCTATATGTAGGGGATGAAGAGCATGCTTCTCCCTTCTGAAATCCACCACCATCTCCTTGGTTTTCTTCACAATGATGCAGAGATTATTGTCTCTGCACCACTGCACCAGGTGTTCCACCTCCTCCTTTTATTTGGACTCATCGTTGTTCATGATGCATCCCACTACTGCTGCATGGTCCGCAAACTTCACTATATGGCAGCTGGGGTGTCTAGCCGAGCAGTCGTATGTCAGCAAATTGAACAGGAGGGGGCTCAGCACACAGCCCTGGGGAAAGCCAGTGCTGAGGATGATGGAGGAGGAGACGATGTTGTGGATCCTGACAGTCTAAGATCTGTTGGTCAGGAAGTTCAGAATCCAGCTCCACAGTATGGAACTCAGTCCAAGAAAGAAGAGCTTCTGCACCAGGGAACTAACTACATGTACAAGTGACAAGACGTGATTGGGCGATGCGGCAGCAGCTAGCTGAAGGCACACTACTGACTAACTACATGTACAAGTGACAAGGCGTGATTGGTCGATGTGGCAGCAGCTAGCTGAAGGCACGCTACTGACTAACTACATGTACAAGTGACAAGGTGTGATAGCAGGGCTGCAGAGAAGACTGTTGGAGTCAGTCTCCTTACCATCACAGACATCTACACCTCCAGATGTAGGAAGAGGGCCACCTGCATCATGAAGGACCCCACTCACCCAGCACACACACTTTTTGCCCCGTTCCCCTCGGGCAGAAGGTTGAAAAGAATTAAGTGTAGAACCACTAGACTGAGGAACAGCTTATACCCTGAATTTGTTAGACTCATAAATCCCTAACCAGGATAATCACTGTAAGAAAAAAATAAATACAAATAAATATAAAAAAGAAGGGAAAAATCACTGTAATGACTTTAATTGGTGATATGTAACATATGTGCTGCTGATTATCTCATACTGCTGATTACCTCATGCTGCTGATTATTTCATGCTGCTGGATTCATGCAAAGATATATACTTACCACAGATTCATGTTCGGGCTGATGCTATTGTGCAGTATCGTTTTACATTATTACCATTTAGCGTATATCTTATATAGCTTTTACCATACCGTTTGGCATTTATCTAGCATATATCTTAGTGTACATCTTAAATACGTATTTACTGCTTCTTTTTATACTTTATATTTTACTATTTTTGAGTGTAACTGGGACCCTGTGTACAGAATTGTGTTCCACCTCATGTACCACGTTATGAAAACGACAATAAAGTTGACTTGAACTTGATTGTTTTTAGTGCTTGGAGTGGGTTGTGAAGGACTTTCAGCTTATTCAACAAACTGAATTTGGTAAATGTAAAATGCACTAAAGTATAATGCTTTTTTAACATTTTTATATTGGCACACATTTAAAATTAAAACTGACTGAGTTACAGTAATTTTGTGTTTGCTGATTATCTAAAAAAACAAAGTCTGGTCCTCTGGACATTCAAAAAACAAAACAAAGAAAAAAACTGTAGAAATGTTTCGTCTTTCGTCCGAAAGACTTCCTCAGTCTGAGTTGCTGTATTCAGCTCAGTCTTATAAATAGC
>JARVJN010000453.1:23659733-23674146 GCA_031763805.1 Argolebias nigripinnis
CTGGTGGTGTTGTTGCTCCAGCTGAGGTTATCATTCATGTGTACACCCAAGTACTTGTAGCTGGAGACCACTTCCACTGCAGATCTTCGGGTTGTGTTTTATTCATCTGAAATCCATGACCATCTCCTTCGTTTTCTTCACATTGATTTGAAGGTTGTTCTTTCTGCACTAGCTCTCCAGGTGTTCCACCTCGTGCCTGTGTCCAGACTCGTCATTGCTTGTGACACATCCAATTACCGCTGTATCATCTGCAAACTTTACAATGTGATGGATGGGTAGGTGTGCAGTCATGTGAGCAGAATGAACAGGAGGGGGCTCAACACACAGCCCTGAGGTGAGCCAGTGCTGAGGGTTGTGGCGGAGGAGAAGTTGTGGATCCTTACAGAATGTGGTCTGTTTGTTAAGAAATCCAGGACCCTCTAGTCTTAGTGTGAGTAGTTTGTCCTTCAGAGTTTGGGGGATCATGGTGTTGAAGGCAGGCGTGAAGTCCACAAAGAGCAGACGGACGTAGGAGTCCTGCTGCTTCAGGTGGGTGAGAGCAGTGTGGACCACAGAGGAGATGGCATCCTCTGTTGGTCGGTTCTTGCGGTATGTGTACTGGTGTGGGTCCTTGTTGATGTTGATGGTTGTTACCATGTAAACAATATGATAAAAGAGTTCCCTGTAATTAAATGGTGAACTTATTGATTGATTGTCCATCAGGTACTCGATCTGTGCTGAGGTCTTTAAAGGGTAGAAGAGTGGAGAAAAGCATCACTCATTTCACTCACATCTTCTACAAGTCACAAGAAAACGTTCACGTCACAGTTCATTTAGTGCAATAAAGACAGTTTCTGAGTTAAAACAAATGTATTATTAAAAATCATTTGAATTATAATACTGCTGAAAAATATATTGTTTTTCCATAATCAAGTGCAAGTTGTACCTATCATTATGTCTTTTGTTTTAAAACACATCTGGACTATTAAGTATTACTTTATCGCTCTTTTTTTTCTTTTTCTTTTTTTACAGGGTATTCATGGTCCTTATCCATTTGGACAGAGCTAGAATGACAAAGACCCCCCTCCACACCCTGGGAATCTTTAAAAGCAGAGAGTGGAGGGGGGAAGGAACAGTTTTGTATTGACTCATGGCAACTCTCCTCAACACCCACCCCCCGGAGCTTTTCACAGAAACTGGAATCGACAGTAAGGTGATGGATCACATGTGCCACACTGGAACATCCTGACACGGAGCTGCATGTGTGAATGAGTCATTTTCAGAGTGCTATAAACCTTTAAAGACAGATACATGTGACGTTTTTTTGTTTTCTTCTTTTTTTTTTACACTGTACAACGTCCTAATTTAAGAGAAAATATTCCTAATCTGCACACAATATGGTGTTTTTACAGACAACATAACTTCTTTTTTTGGGGGGTTTCTACCCAACTCTGGAATATTTAGAAATGAGTCATACAGTAATACATTATATATATATTTTTTTCCTTTTTTTTTTTTTTCTTTTCTTCCTTTAATAGTTTTTACACCAATTTTATTTTTTATCAAAACGTAGTTTTATTACTCTTGTCTGGTGAAGCCCTTCAGGTCACAGTCTTGCGTTGTGACAAGCCTGACTTGTTCACGACGGCTCTTTAAAAATGTATTTTGTGGCTTCGCAGCCATGGAACGTATCTGTTGCATTCACCAACTGGCTGCTCATTTACTTTGTTGGCGAAGATTATTATTGTTACATTTTAAGAGCTTTTTCATTTTAAGTTAACTTGCCAGCAAGGTCTGTTTCACAGAGCTAAAAAGAAATATCCCACATCAAAGCTGATGTAAAATTACATAAAATTTCACAGTTTTACTGTCTTAAATGTCTGGTTTTGACTTAAATGTAGTGTTTGGGTGAAAGTGAGCAGTTTGTGTTAACTTTCTAACCATCCCAGGACCTCCAGCTTTCTTCATTAGGTCTTTTTTATTTATTTTTTTTAATTACATGTCTTTTATTGAATTTCAGTTATTAAAGACTAGGTACTCAAACTTAAAAGCACAGACAATTTCAGTTTTAAAGTCAAGTATTTTTTTGTAAATTGAGGATGTGCTCAGATGTGTAACAAGTTTTCATCTCTGCTGTTTAAACTGTAACGTTACTGCACCGTGTTCCCAGTTTTAGAGTCGAAACGTGCAGTTTTAAGCTTTTTATGAAATAAAATTTAGTTGGCCCTGATCAGAAAACACACAGACCTGTTAGCTTTGGGCTAAAGGGGATTTATTTTATTAAAAACGTTCAAGAAAATCTAAAATTTAGACAGTTTTATTTGATTTTTGTCCGAGTATTTTCCTCATTGGAGAATAAAAACGGTATATAACTTGAAGTCTGAAACTGCAACACTAAAACTAACCCACAAACTGTCCCCTAAGCATTTGATCATTTTTGTTGTAATGTATCAAAACAGGCTTGAATTGACCAATTTATATAACTGAAATTATGCCTTTTTTTTTTTGTTTTTTGGCAAGAAAATATTGTCAGTTCTTGTGTAGGAACCCCATTTCACCCAAAGAAAAAAAAACTCCAGAGTCAAGACACTAATCTGTTCTGTCGTCACGTCACTCGGTCTGCAGGTGCCCAGTTCAGACCCCACGGGGGGCCCGGCTGTGTTTTTTGGGTTGTTTTCACTTTAAAGAAGTGCTGAAACGCAGATGGGATGTGAGTTTGAGCAGGACGGTTGAAAAAGCCATCTGAATCCTATGTTTTCTGCTGAGTGACTGGAGATGGCTTCATGTCTACAGTTTGTATCCTAAAATGTTAAGAGACCCTCTGCGCCTGTCGTGCGTGCATGTACATCAGTGTTTTTTGGTGTATACTACAGTACTTGGGTAAAAGACGACTTGAAACGGACTCCTGAGGAACGAGACAGCTTTAACCCGTGTGCGCCTCCTAAATGTTCTGAGTGAATGTTGTGTGGTCTGGATGAAATGGTTCAAGACTCGCCCTGATATTTATTTGCCCTCTTGTTTTATGCACTGCAGAGTCAAAGTGCTCCCATTTACTGCCAGTAGGTGGTGCTAAACATCAGATGACGGTCTTGATGCTGCAGCAGAGGAGTTTCAGTGCTGGTGGATCCTCTGAAGGAAGGTGAGGTTTACTGGTTTGCACCAGCGTTGTGAGCAGTGTTCTGTTGGTTGCTATTTGCACTATCTCATCAACCGCCTTCGGTGAAAAAAAAAAACGAGATTTGTTTTTGGCTTTTTGTGGATTGTGACACCAGCATTAAAAAAAACATCTAGTTTTGATTTGTTTACTCAAAGTCTGAACAATCAGATGTTAAACACCTGTATGATGGCTACAGACATGAGGATTATTTGATTGTTTTCATCACATACAGCAGCTGTTACATCTGAAGATTCAGCAGCTTCTGTTGTGTGTGTAAATTTCATGCATTTTTTGAGGCATAAAATAAAGATGGACACGGTTATTGATGTAACCTGGAGGCGGCGGTTCTTTTTGTCTAGAGAAATGTTCAAGCCAAATGATTTGTCATTGTATTTATTCGTTGTTTTCTCTGAGTTGTTCGTGTGGACACAGCTGACGTTTGTTTCCTCTGCATTTGTCACATGAAGCAGCAGCTTCTGCAGCGTGTTGTTTGTGTTGAGAGTCCTCTTCCCAAACAGTATACTCTGTTCTGTTTGTTTGTTTGTTGTGTGCTTCCCTGCTCTGGGATTGCTGATCTTGTGTGAGGGAGACGATGCTAAAAAGTAGAAAAATTGCTGGATTTTAGATTTTTTTATTTTTTATGTTTGACTGGACTTGAGGTGGGTGGCATGGTGAGTGGATGAGAGGAACGTTTACATAGTCCTCAAAAATTAGCACATTTATCTGAAGAGGAATTGTCAAAATAAAGCTTTTTTCTGTATCTATAATTAAGCCTTTTTATGATTAAATTAACACTGAAACAATGACTTGACTTGTTTTTTATTTTATTTATTTAAAGAAGTGGTTTATGGAGGTGTTCTGATAAAGACAAACGAACACGCACGCGAGCAAAAACATTATTGCCCGCCTTTGCCTTTAAATTTAAAGCTTTACACACAAGTTTGGACTTTGGGTTTGCAGCTCAGGACGGATGCACAAAAACACGAGCATGAGTTTTTCACTTGAAGACGTTCGTAAAAATAACTTTGTGCAACAGATTGGCTCGTCTCGTTTTCTTTAAGAGTAGACTCATTGGGTGTGGAAATGAGCACTGAACTGTTTTTAATACATGATGATGATAAATTAACCAAGACTATACACTTCCATTGTGTCGTTAAGTTCTGTGACGTTCATTTCATACAAGAAATACAACAAATCTCTTTAAAATATGTAACGGATGAATCTGTTCTTTTGGCTGCTCCCTTCTTCAGGGGTCACCACAGTGAGCCACATCACAGCTGCCATGTAGGGTGCCCAGGAGAGCAGATGGTGGGGGTTAAGGGCCTTGCTCAAGGGCCCATAGCGCAGGATAGCTGCAGGTGTGGGTGCTTCTCCGATCACATACTCGCCTTCTCTAACCTCTGTGCCACCGCTCCCAATCTTATTTTATTATAAAGATACTAATTATAACCTAAAAGATAAAAAATAATATTAAGTGATCTGATAATTCTCAATCAGGTCATCTGGACAGTTTCTTTTTTAATAGAAACGTTTCACCCTCACTCCAGAGGGTCCAGATGACCTGATTGAGAATGATCAGATTTGATACCTGGATTATTGAGTATGAACTTTCTTGTCTTAATATTAAGTGGTGTTTGTGGTTTCAATCCAAGCACAACAACTAAGACGACAGTCCACTGAGTCAATAATGCATTTAGCTGATTATACAGAAAGAAATAGCCATGAAGAAGAATGAACATCTGGGAAGGACAAAGTGGTTTTGTAAGATAAAACAGCCTCTTTGGAAGAAAATGTGATTTATATTTACTGAGCAGATCAGAGGTGAAGGAACTGAAGACATTTTGACAGTGTTTCTGTAGTTTCCTTCTCACTGCTCAGTATCAGGTTGTTGAGCTCCAAGATTAGAATTTCAGCATTTCAGTTTTTCTCTCATCCCCCTTTGAGTTGTTTATCGGGAGGGACAGAGCGTCTGTCGAGACGATGGGCTCAGCACGTCTCGAGAACACGATCACCCAGGAACAAGTTTATTACGATAAACCGTCTCAGCAGAACGGTCGCTTCTGCTGGAGTCCAGTCCAAATGGTGTATGTCAGTCTGCCAAACCAGTGCAATTCAGAAAACCACTTCCACAGAAGCCTCGGCAGAGCAATAAACATCTTAATCAAATGTTCTGTGTTTGATTAATGATGGCTCTTGCTGTGAAACAAACGGCCTCAGTACTTTCTAAACGATCCATCAACGAAGCGACACCGCTCTTCCGTTTGCATCCTGACAACGATCAGACTGGAAGAGATGGGCTCACTGTAGCATGGTGCATGTTATCTGTGGCCTGGCTGCAACGAGGTGCTCGACTGAATGGTGCTTGTGCTGTGCACACACCAAGAGACGAGGCAACTGAAGACTAATATTGACTTTAGTCCCAGCTTTGAGTTCTGCCTAACTTATATCCCATCTCTTATTTTCCTTGTGTCAACAGTGTCATGTTTGACGACTGCCCATCATTTCTGTGCCGTCAAACAGGCCTTTCCAGCTCCAGGGCTTCAGGAAGTTTAAGTGAAGGAATTTATGGAACTGAACGTCAAACACAGATATAAACTGTATTTTATTGTTTAAAGAAAATGTTTTTAATACTACAGCTCATCCTGTAGGACACCTTTTTCATGTGGAGTCACGTTACAGGACTTCAGAGATGTTTTACTGGGATAAACGTGCAAAAAAAATTAATAGTTATACAGTGCAGACCTTTTCCAAAAAAATTAGAATATTCTGGAAAAGTTATAATTCCATTCAAATTTAATAGATAAATAGATTCAGGGCCCACAATTTAAACAATTTCAAATATTTATTTGTTTATTTCTACAGAAGTTGGGCTTCCAGCTCATGAAACCCACAAAAACAGGATTTCAAAAGATTAGAATGAAGACATCAGCCCACACTACTACTCAGTTTTTCCAGAAAAGAAAGAAATTAGTATCACAACAAATCAATTAAAACATGGTCCTTTCAAAACGATATGTCAATCTTCAATACTTTGTTTAGAATCACTTTGCCCACTGCCTCGATGCGACGTGGCACTGAGGCAATCAGCCTGTGGCGTTGACTGGAGTTATGGAAGCCCAGATTTCCTTAATGCTTGCTGTCAGCTCTTCTTTGTTGTTGGGTCTGGTGCCCCTCATATGAGGTTCAGGTCCAGCCAGTTGACTGGCCAGTCAAGCACTGTGGCACAGGCATCAAACACATTCTGCTAGACTGTTGCAGTGACCTTGGATTTAAGAAAGCAGAGTTTACCAACATTTGCATTGGACATTCCCAAATCATGACTGACTGTGGATATTTCACACTGGACATCAAGCAGTACGGGTTCTGCTCCACACCCTCTTTCTCCAAACCCTTGATTTCCAAATGAAAGGCACACTTTACTTTAATCGAAAAAGAGGACCAAAGAACCCAACAGTTGTAGTCCATCTCCCAGATGTGTCGGAATGTGGTGGTTTTTGAAGCTGTGACTCCGCCTCATTCCACTCTTTCTGGATCTCTACCAGATTCTGGAATCTTCTCTGTTTGATAATCCACTGAAGCCCACAGACATCTCTTTTGTTGGTGCATCTTCTCCTGGATCTCCTGGATATGCTTGGACACAGCACTCTGTGAACAGCCAGCCTCCTCAGCTATGAACTTTTGTGGCTTACCCATCCTATGGAGGGATCAATGATGGTCTTCTGGCCAGCTATGTCGGCAGTCCTCTCATATTGAACCGAACTGAGAAAATTGAACCAAACTGTAGCAATTTAATGACCTCTGGGGAAACCTGTGCAGGTGCTTTGAGTTTAGTAGATGATTAATGTGTCACAGTTTAAAACAGTCATGCCCTGCAAAATTTGGGCTGATATCTTCACAGTATTCTGTTTTTTAAATCCTGTTTTTGTGGGTTTCATGAGCTGGAAGCCCAAATTATGTAAAAATGAACAAAGAAATACTTGAAATCATTTAAATTGTGGGCCATGAATCTATCATCTATTAAAGATTAACTTTTTGAATGGAATTATGGAAGTTAATCAACTTTTCTTATTCTAATTTTTTGGAAAGGGTATGCATGATAGCTCCAAAGCTAAGAAATTAAACATAGTTGATGACGTTTGATAGTTTTGACCCATCTATTGTGCATATAAGGACTAATACAAAATATAACTTTACTGGTGTTGTTACATGCAACTTGGTCTCGACTCACTTGTGTTTTAGTCTCCACTACAACAGATGTACATCATCGCCCCAGAATGCATTGTGCCAGTGAAATAACGTCATCGCCCCAGAATGCATTGTGCCAGTGAAATAATGTTAAGTGAAAAGTGAAGTAAAAAAATGTTTTAGTAAGAGTTTTCACCTGTCACCAACAACTATTAGGACAACAGAGAAATAAAGGGCAATATGTGCAAGTAGAGATCCTTTAAACACCTGTCAACATTTACAGGGACATTCACCAACAGAAAGGACACACAGACTGCCCTCAGCTCGTGAAGATGACTCTGTTATGCTCAAACGCACCAGTCCATGTTCTGTTTGGATGTTTAATGTTCATTTGAACCCTGGATTACTGCTGTTGGATGAGCCATCCCCACACGGCCACACTGGGACTGGGCTGAAGATTTGGCTCCTTACTGCCCTTCGCCTCAAAGTGTGGGCTGCTGCTGCTCTGAGAGGTCAGCCACGTGGACTTATGAATTAAACACAACACACTCCTCGGCCCGCCTGAGTGAAAAGTACAAGAGCAAGCGAAAACACCTCGAGGGCCAAATGGCGTTATGTTTTAAAGATCCCCATCTCTTCTCAGGAAATATCAAAGTCTCTCCCTCGCTCGGCTCCTTTTGAGCGTGATCGAAGAAAAAAAAAATCCTTGGAAGTGAAAAGCCAATCTGCCGATGATGTGCACGTGTCTCAAACAAACTCGAGCTCTGCTAGATGACATCATCACAGAGCTGCTCCAGCATTTTATTTTCAGACTGAGCCCGTCCTACTTTAGGTCAGAGTGACAACTGCCGTGGCCACGATAAGAGCTGCACCAGACCGTTTTCCTCGTTCTAGGGACCTGCAGCTTGACCTCAACAATGTCAAGGTCACACTGGACGTTTGTGTCCTCAGCCAGAGTCCTCTCTGTGAAGCAGCAGGGTAATGGGTCCATTTTCACTCCCAGCAGCTTAATTCTCTTCTTTGTGCTCTGCCTTTCTTTTTTTTTTTTTTTAAACAGCAGTCTGGTTTAACCTCAGCACCACACAGGCCCACGGCTTCTGCGGCCAGGTAAGAAGACAGCCTCCATCAGCAGCTCCAGATGAGCTTGTTGCCATGGGGACAGTCAATGGGCTGGAGAGTGGGGACTTTGGGCCAGTCGGAAACACTCGGCGTTTAATTTTACCAGCTGGTAGAAAGACACGGGAGGGGGGTTCGAAGGAGAAGAGCTGTCAGGGAGGCCCGTCCTGAAACGGAGCAGACTGGGATGGAGGAGGACACGGGAGGTGCTGGGTCTCCCATCTCTGACCACAGCAGGGGACAAACAAGACAAACGGGACAAATCACCAGCTGGAATCAGAGAAAACTGAGAAAGTGAGGGAAAAAAACAAAAAAGGCTTTGGGATTACATCATGTTCAGCGTCCCAAATCTGCACGCTGGAGTTTAGAGATGGGGTGGGTGTGTGTGAGAGCGTGTGTGGTGGGGGGGTGATGTGCAGCAGTATGCGTTGGGGAGCTGGAGATGATGTCATTTATAGATGAACAAAGAGGCAGAGACTGAGCAGCCGGAGAACCAGCAAGCTGAGAAAGCTCCAGAGACGAGAAATAAAAATAATTAATTCAAAGAAACTCACAGGTGCTAAGGTGCTTTATTCAACAACAGTATCTCAAAAAGATTGACAAAATAATGCTCTACTGCTGTCACCAACATAAATATCTTTTTCCCCCCACAAACTTACATTTTTCTTTGCAATATGTACAAAACAATAAGACCACAAGGTGCTTCTTTTATTGACAGTGTGAGACTGAACCGTTCAGGAACCAGAACCCGACAGATGTGCTTGAAGCAGAGACAGAACTCTGTTTTACTCCAAAATTCATTCACAGATTGAGCTTAATGTGGTTTAAATGCCTCGAGGTTTACAAACATACTCAGGAAAAAGAATTTGGCACGAAGATGCAACAAAAATCTAAAAGACTGCAAAGAAAGAAGTATCTAAGGCACTAGTTTTAAGTCGACTGACATTTCTCCACGCGAGAGTATCGGTGGCTGATTTTTAATACAAAAAGATCATTAATCTAAATGTGAGGCTTTAAACAAGAGGCGAGCGAGAACACATGATCGATTAGAGACATTTCCGTCTTAGTGCACAGAAGCAAACAAAAGGCTTCACTTGGCCGTGCTTCCTGGTTTTTATTTTTCTAGATGTGAGAAAATCATTTTGATTTAATCAAATTGAAGCCACAGATGTGGATTATTTTACTCAAATATATGTTCTCTACTTTCATCCAACAAAACTCTTGAGAGAAAATTCTTCATATATATTTCTTTGAAAAACGGTTTTCAATTTAACAGCTTTTGCAGAAACACTGCCCTGGTTTCGGTTTTCACACTTTTTTTGTTTTAAGCCAACTATTCTCCTAAAGCTGTACAGTGTGAGATTTTAATGCATTAAACACATTAAAGCAAAAACAGATCCACACATTTCCTGGCTGCAGCCCTCAAATAACTAAAAACAGACACAATCATGTAAAACAGATTCACTGTGTGTCCAAGTTCCTGAAAACGTGCATCATTTGGCCCAATCTACTTTACTGCACACGTATTTGCAACAATATAAACCATAAGATCTGGTGGTTGGTGGGGGGTTGAATTCTCTGCTGCTAGTTGAAATGGCTTTCCATTAAATCTCTTTACATTTGCAGCTTTGACTCGCTGCACAAAATTCACAACCAGACAGATAAACAGTTCAGTTTTTAACAATATTCAAGCATATTTTTCTACCCTGTACACAACGGTAATACTTAACTCATAAACTCTCTGTAATAGCGTACACACTTTTGTCCTACTGCTAAATAAATACAACAGATATTTGGCAACTGGCTGCAAAGGTCATAAATCTACTAAAAGTTGTATTCACAATCTGTGTACACAAAAGAAACGTCTCCTTCGTGCAGTGCCAGAATACGACCCATTTGATCCGTGTACAAAACTTTACATCCATGACAGCTTCGTCAGTGTTTCACGTGAGGACTGTTAGAGCTCCACAGTCCCAAAACACTGACTGGTACACACACAAAATAACATTTTATTCTAGCTTTAGTTACAGTACTTGGTACATCCTGCCGTGTGTCCAAAGCTGGTCCCTGAAGGCCACTATCCTGCATGTTCCACTTGTTACACGCCTGCTTCAATGGTTGAATCTCTACACGTCCTGCAGAAACCTGTTTATCACCCATTGATTCAGTTCAGGTGTGATGAGCAGACCTGCAGAACGGTGGCCCTCGAGGACCAGAACCGCACACCCCTGGTTACCGCGTATCGACTGGCAACAGAACACGGCTGGTTACAAAAAGGAATACATATTAAACCCAGCCTGAAACAGGTTCGGTAAACATGTTTTTATGTTGTTTTTAGGTTTTCAAAGAGTTCAGCAGAATGTTTTGTCACGTCTGAGCTGCGGAGGAGTTAAAAGTGCTGACAATCACAGGTGAGAAAAGTAAACGTGCCTTCCTCATTTAGATTTTCTTCATTTTTGCTGTAACATAATTGCACGTTTAGCTGAAAAGAAAAAAAAAACTCATAATCCATGACTTAAGAGATCTTCAGTGGTTGAAGGCTGAAAGTGTGCAACAAAATGCTCGTTTCTTTCAAACACCACGCCGCTGATGGCATTAATATCCAGGTTAACATCCCTAAACAGAGGCAGCACTTTATGACAAAACTAAAGACAGTTTGAGCCAAACTCATGAGGATGAACAACCACTTCTTCCAAAGATATTTGCTACAAAAACTCAATTTTGTTTGAGTCATTTCCTGCATATTAAGGCTCGAAGCTGTAACTCCTGCTCTGACCGAGGGAAAACACAAAGTGAGGACACGCAGGAGAAAAGTTCACATTTCTTCACCGGGACACAGTGGTCGAGCTCTCAAACATCCGTGCGTTGTGATTTTGAACAAGAGCAGAGACGCTTTGTTGAAAACAAATTAGTCTGATGAGTCAGTCATCCATCATGGAGGCGGTGCCGTCGGTTTTACGACCACGAGTGTGCGCAGACCATCAGTCATCAACGGGTCCGGATTTGTTACAGAGTCCGTTATGGCGGCTATAAATTAAAGGAACGGAACAGTTTAAATCTCGTAAATGTCCCTCCTGTCAAGGTTTTATGTTTTTACATGACTGAAGAGAAAAAGTCTTGACGTTTCTTAAAACAAGCTGGGCTCATTTCACATCGACTCAACCCACCCTCACAGTTCATGTCAGATTAAGGAGCTGAGATTATAATCCTACAATAATCTAAACCTCAACTATTAAAAGTTTCAATTTGGTCTGTAATGCTTTAGTTTTCTACATCAGCTGAAAAATGTACTAAACTTGAACTTCTGACTAAAATAAATAAACGTATTTTACTTTAACATTTTATAGTGTTTTGATTTAAATTTAATGTTTCTAACATAATTTTGTAAACTTGATTAAATATTAAAATAAATGCTTTGTTGCAAACGGTCCTTAAAGGCATAGCTCAGATCTTTTCACGTGTGGTCCTGTGGAGAGGTTGTGAACAGTAACTATCTTACCTGTTATAAACAGCTCTTTGAACAACTATAGTTTAGAGAAATGGTTTATTTTTGAGTGGACTGAAGAGCTGAACGACTAGTCGGAGCAAAACCAAAGTGGATCGCTGCCATCTTGAGACTACTCCAGTCAAGCAGTTTGTGTGAACATTATTTTATAAAACTTTGCTGTATATTTTGGAATTGATTTTCTTGCTGGAAATGTTCTAGAATACACCAAAGTGCTATAGCTTGCTGCTGCTGCTACCAAGGACATTTAATTCACTATAAATAACTGGGCAACAGAAAATTGACAGACTTTTAGAAGTTTATAAGAATGTTTGAATAATTTAATGGAATTTGTTTTTAAGAGAACAGCAATTAATTTTGGTATTGGCTGCGATCAGACTAGCCATTAGCTCGTCAACCCAGACAGAATTAAACAATTTCTCCAAACTGAAGTTTAGTTATCTTTAACATGTAAGATATTTATTCATAAATGCACTGAACCCTACCTTCAAAAAAAGATCTGATCTGAAGCTCTAGGATTTCATGAGTATTGACTCCTTGGTGGAAAAATAAAGATTGAGGCTTAAACTGAACTGGTATACTGCATCAAATGAAGCTTTAAGGATCAAACTTCACTCAATTTTAAAACATTCACAAAGAGTTGTAGAGTTAATCATCTCAGATGAATTTAAGTAAGAAACTGTCATTAAACGGGGTCTGATGAGCGGACGTGAAATGATCCATTATGTGTTCGTATAAGAAAATAACACTGATTCTGTATGAGGTAACACTTGTCAAAGACAGCCACGTCATATCCGACAGCCTGCAGGACTTCAACAGAAAATACATAAATGCTAAATTAACCGGGGTTGTCCAAATCGTAAGGCAGCAACTCACAAAGTACCAACCAGATATGTAGTGAAGAACTAGAAGAACAGTTTCCTCTTTGTCCCCATCAAAAACACAAGCCTCCTGTTTCAAGTGTCAGCCTGAACGCTTGAACTACACAAAGCAGCTCGAGTCTAGTAAAGGTGTGTGCGTGTAAAAAAAGTAATAAGGTGTTCTTTTTCCTAATTTGATTAACAAAGCTTCATTGTTTTTCTGCTTCTGCAGAACCACGCAGCTCGTCAAACGTACCACTCTCTACGCGAGATGACTGAGCCATCAGTATGAGACACAAAATCACCCTGTGCCCTGCTATTGTAGCAGTCATCCGGCAGGTAGGGGGCACCGTTTCTCTGTGGTTTAGGTGAATGAGCGTATCTGGTACTTGTGGCTTGTTGACCAGGAACCTGGGTGTTTTCCTGATGAGTCTGCTGCTGGTTGAGGCGCCTGCTCTCCCTCATGGCCCTGTGTACTTGTTAGCGGGATACGGTTCTCTGTTGTAGTTGTTATAGTGGCGCCGGTCACGGTCACCCCACTCCTCTCGGTCGTGGTCCTGGCTGCGAGAGCTGCTGCTTGCTTTGGGAGGACGGAGTTCGTGCTGCGCAGGTGCCTTCTGGAGCTCGCAGAGGCCCACGTTCTGCTTGGCGTAGTAGCTGCCGTGAAAAGTCTGTTGTTTCCGCAGGTAACACGCTCCGACCAGAGTCAAAACCAGAAGCAGGAACAAGGCCCCGCCCACGGCCCCGCCCACTATGGTGCCAAGATTACTTTCAGGAAGGGCTTCAAGGGTGGGGGAGCTTAGAAGGACATGGCCCTTATCAACCACAAAGGTGGAGCCAGAGAGGACAGGAGCGGTAATGGTGGAAGGCATGGTGGGAGGATCTAATGGAGGGGGTGGGGAGTGAAAGGGAGAGAAAGATGAACAGCTACATCAGCATTTCACTAAGAAGGGGCAGGAAGACAAACATAACTAAACTACGGTGAATCAGCTCACAGAGGTCTCAGGTTTGAAATGTTATTAGTTTGTTAAGAATAATAATTTAATTTCTGGTATAAAGACATCCAGTTATGGTTGTAATAAATCCCCAGTTCAAAAATACTCTGCAGACTTTGTGGGGTTTTTTTTTTTTTAGCCTTTTTTGGGCAACAAAGGGGCAAGGTATTTAAAAAGGGGTCCAAAAACCTCACTTTGTCCCCATTTGAACAACAAACTACAGTTTCCAAAGTGAACAAACAGCTAATTTACATATTTTATAAATGCATTACTGAAACTTTTTATTGCTTTTTCTCAGCCTGTGTTAACACAACCTGCTCTCAGACTTAAAGATGACCGATCATTTATTCGGTGAAACTGAATTTTTGCCCACGCCTATTGAAATAGAGCCATTTTTTTCACAATGTTCACATTTTTTGAGATGCACCTGTAACACCCCCCCCACACACACACACACACACACACACATACAGGGACGGCTGGTATAAGTGGGCTAGTGGGGCTAAGCCCTTCCTGGTATTCACAATAAAAAGGTTAAACATTATATAATTATAATATAATTATATAATTATAAACAATTTATAAATAACAACTTAAAAATAAACAGAATTTAAAA
>JARVJN010000453.1:23745148-23759600 GCA_031763805.1 Argolebias nigripinnis
TAAGCCCCGCCCAGAATGTTCATGTGAGCAAAAAGTGAACGAATAAAGTTTTGTTAACATGAAGTTTGCGCTTCATTAAAAAAAAAAATTACTCAACCAAAAAACAGGAGCTTCATAAAAAAAAAAAACAACAACAAAAAACAGACTTTTTTTGATTGAATACTGCTTTTTTGTTTGACATGATTTTTTTTTTGATTGAATACAGTAATTGTGAAACAAATCTAACTCCATACATTTTGCAAGCTGAAACTGCTAGTTAAGTTTAACTTAACTTAAGTTTTTAAATTAATGGTTTCAGTTAAGTAGCTAGAAAAGCTGGCTAGTTCAGTTGCCTATTTGTGACTTCTGCTCGATACCGGTAAATAATAAATAAAATCAAAACATAATTATTTAAAACAAAATTGTTTTTGTTTTTTTGTTTTTACCAGTTAGCTAAAACTTTGAGCTAGTTAGCGATTAGCTCACATTAGCTTTTTGTTTTTTGAATCCGTCCAGAGGACCTGACTTAACTTTTTTTTAGCTTTTTCTACCTGGATTATTGAGCACGCATCAGAATATTAGCTCACCGTTTCAGACAGGTTCTTGAAAGTGCTACATAACTTGTGTAGTCAACTTTTTATTTTTCTTACCAATAAATGTTTATTTATTTTTAAAAAAATGTGTTAACTAGCTTCATGTGTTGTTTTTATTAGTTAGCTGGAACTACTAGCTAAAGGTTTTAACCATGGAGCAAGAAAAAGCAGTTTCTTCTGCTTGTTTACTTTAAATCTTCTTTCAGCTGGTCACCTTCTTCAGGGGTCGCCACAGTGAACTGTTCACAAAGACGACCACCAAGCTACCACAGCCTTCTGTGTGGAGCAGAGAGCTGCCATCTAGGGTGCCCGGGGGAACAGATGGACCTTGCTCAAGGGCTTAGAGTGGGGCAAACGCGGGTGGAGGCATGCAAGAGTGTTTCACTTTTCCCATCCACATTTTGATGATGTTGGTCCAGGGAGTTGAACCGGTGACCTACCGATCACAGGCTAACTTTCTCTAACCTCTGCACCACCACTTTCCACACACTCCCCCTGCTTGTTAACTATAAATATTTTAATAAATGAAATATTTTGCACATTATGTTAATTTATTACTAGCTAGTTGAAACTACAAACCAATAGGTTCAGCTGGTTAGTTGGAACTCTAGGCTGAGTGAACTAGTCGGCCTTTTAATAATAATTAACTATAAATTCTATAAAATCATTAACACTTTTTAGGATAAACACATTAGGTTTGTATTTTATGTACACATTTTCCAATGATAGTGTTTTAAACATCTTAATTCCACGCAGTGCTCTGGTATATTTAAAAAACACTGTTTAGACGAGCATCCTGTCCTAATCTTTGCAGATGACGATGTGGTGTAAGGTTGGAATTTTACTGTATAAACTTTAATAAACAAGCCGCTTGTTTGAAAACATAAAGCCAGAAACATCCAGCTCATTAGCAGGAAAAAGTGGTCAAACCAGACCACTTATATTTAACACAACAAACCCAGACATTAGCTGCATAAAACATAATTAAAAGCGGTTAATGAATGAACAGTTTGGGTCTTTATGAGTGAATGCTCCGTGTTTCACTGCTTTCATGTTACAGTATGTGGTTTTATGGCTTTCACTCTGCTTTTATGTCGGGCTGCACTATGTGATTTTACAGGCTTTACCTGCAGTTTAATCCCACTTTATTATATTACTACAGGCTATCCATGTGTTTGTCTTCACTCTTTGATTTAAGGTATGGCGCTAATAAAAAAGTAGATTTTATAGAATGTTATGTTAGTCATAACAAAAACCTGAACTTGTTCGAGACGAATCCGTTTCGATCTTATACCTTTTTTAGGAAGCCCATAATACTGTATTTCTTTCAGGAACTTTAATGGTTTGGGAGTTTTTCTGGCCTACATGTCCTTTTATGTAGGTGAAGTCCGGTGATTTATTGGTGACACCAATATGTCAAACATTCAAGGAAGCGGGGAGAAAAGACGGGAAAAAAACAAAGAAATGGGAAAAAAATCCAAGAAACAAAAAGACATGGGGATGTTGCATCAACTGAGGCCGGTTGTATTGACACACGCAGGGACACCCACCACACAAACACACACAACATGGAGGGTCTTTTTTTGACAGTGAGGCTTGTTTTGTTGCTTTGTTTCCTCTGAGTAGAAAATTACAGTGGGCCGTATCGCTTCAATGACAAGCTATCAAAACGACAGCGCGTCTGCCGGCGCGCACACAAACAGACGAACAAAAACGTTGTGCGGGCAATCGCACGTATAGACAAGTTGAGATGCAAATACAGATGTGCCGCGCCGCAACTGAATGACAAGCTCATCGCCGCAAAGCAGCGTTTTCACGGATTCGCACGAGGAGCTCTCTTCCCGCCGCTGACGACTGACAAAACAACAAAGCTCGTGGTTAAGAGACAGTAAGGACAGCGTGAGTTGTTTTATGCTAATGTGCAGGTGCGAGTACGGTTTAGGAAGTCAAGATGACATTTTAAAACACAGCTCTGGGTGTTCTAACGTGGCACCATTTCTAAAACCGTTAATGGGAACTACAGTACCCACCAACGCTTGGAGGAGACCGATGACTTTGCTTAAGCAACTCTTCACGCTTCATGCTTAAAACGTATAAACTATGGTTATACAGTATGTAGGGGTGTACTGATACAGTGCTGGGTCCAGCATTAGCAGATTGATGAGTTCTGAATAAAAAACACATGGTTTGAAAGTCGTCGTGTAATGTTTAGGTACTAACTCAACAAGTACCCAAAGTGGAAGAGGTGTGCAAGCTCAACCATCCAGGTGTCATCTGCACGAGTTTCTGCTGAAATAGTAAATGGAGCTTATTTATATAGTGCCTTCCAGCCCCCTATGAGGGGCCCCAAAGCGCTTTACAATACCAGCCATCCACCCGTTCATACACACATTCATACACCGGTAGCGGTAGGCTGCCATGCAAGGCGCCAGCCAGTCCTACTGGGAGCAACTCGGGGTTAAGTGTCTTGCCCAGGGACACAACGACACATGGTGTGGGAACTCGGGGATCGAACCTCCAACCTTCTGATCGGGGGTCGACTGCCACTACCACTGTGCCACGGCTGTGACAGTTCAGGGTTTCATTTTTCATAATCTAACCCTGATCTGAACTTCTCCACACCTTGGTCTCTAACTTGTGTGAAGAGTTCCTTGGGCTTCATGATGTCTCTTGCTTGGTGGCTCTTACTAGAGGTGTTGATTCTGGGGACCGTCATAACAGATTTTAAATATACTGAAGTTATTTGACACCGATTGCCCACAGGTCGAGCTTATCCAACAATTTCCTGCGGGATCAATAAAGTTCTATCTTGTCTTATCTTAATCAATGATGTTTCTTGTGACGGGAACAGTTGTAGCTGCAGAGCAAATGGCAAACGTTTAATCAAATAGAAAGGCTATTGAAATCCCAGGTTAAGACAACGGAGCAGAAAGAATAGAATGAGGTGAAAGGGCTTAACACTATCACTCGTCCATCCATACATCTATTAGCTTTACCCGCTTCTTTCTTTTCGGGTCATGGGGGTCACTGTACCCGTGTCCAGCAGTCACTGTGTGAGAGGCGGGGGACTATGACCTTGGACAGGTCTCCAGTCCATCACAGGGACACAGAGAGACAAACGAGACAAACAACCATTCACTCTCTCATTCACACCTAGAGACAATTTAGTTACCAATCAGCCTAACCTGCATGTTTTTGGTCTGTGAGAGGAAACCGGAGAAAACTGGAGAAAACCCATTCATGGACAGAACACAAACTCCACCCAGAAAGGTCGCAGCGAACTTCTCGCTGAGAGGCAACAGCTCTACCAACCAAGTCACCCCAGTATCTCTCAAACACTTTTAAATGTAATTACAAAACTGAACCTGAACGTCAACGTCTTTGCAGAATCAGTCTTCAGTATGAACTGTGTGCATGAAAGCACCTCATTAATCAAAGCAGGAAGACGGGGCCTGAAACAATTACAACAAAACAAAAAGCCTGCGGTGAAATCATTACAGCTTTGAACATGTGGCTCTAATCTGTTGTGCAGTTTCTGTATGTTCAGCATGAGTCAGCGTTTACCTGATAATGCATTTCAGACCTTTAAACAAATAACTGACTCGGTCAGTAAGTGAAAGAAATGTAGATAAAATATTTCATCTTCACAAAACAAAATTCAAGTTTTGTATTTTAATTTTGCTGCCAATCATTAAAGCAAAATATAAAAAAGTCAAAAAGGCAGCAGGAAAGCATGATGTTGCATTCATGTCCATCCCGTACAGCACATGCTGTCTGTTCACAGAGAGCTGTGTGTAATGGACCATCAGGAAGTGTTGGGCTGAGACCTCACAGCAACACGTTGAATCATTACATAACCACGTCACAGCTGTATTTAAAGAGGCGGCCCTCTCCCTCCACATTACTGCATTTTCACCATGCAGCCATCGCTTCATTCATTCAGATACTGTCCTCTAAAAACATGTTTTTTTAACCATCACCGATTGTTTTATGCAACCAGACTATTTTAAAGATTTCCTTCTTGCGACTTTCCTTTCTTTTTTTTTATTGAACTGTTTGTTTTCCAGGTTTTGGAGTATGATTTTGAGGCTTAAAGTTTCTGAAGGATCTTCTATGGAAAAGCGAGGAGACCGGTTTATAGCTGGAACGAAGTTCAGCCAGCGGGATACCTTCAGAGAATCCTGATCTTTGTTTCAGACATAAACCGGCTCCAAATAAGGTAAGAATTAAGATGTATAGATCAGGGGTCTGCAACCTGCAGGTCTGGAGCCACATGCGGCTCTTTGGTCCCTCTGCAGCGGCTCTTTCAAGCTTTGACCAAAACTGACATAAAACTGAATTTTATTGGTTGTTATTAAAAAAAAACTTTTAAAAAATAAAAATAAATAAAAAGGACTAATGGTAGTTTTGGCACTTTCCCTGTCATTTATTTTGTAAATATATGTGAATGCTGGAACAAGGAGTAGAACATACCCACTTTAACTTTGTTTCTATACTTGATTAATTTTTCCACAGTTAAAAATGTTCCTAGGTCAGCATATTTCATAGTTTTTATTTATCAAAAAACTTTCTCTTTAGAAGAATTTGGTATTTTCATTTGTCTTAAATTGTAAAAAAAATATATTATTATTAGTCATTTTGATCTTTATAATGTATCCCCTAGTGGCCACAAAAGGCCCATCCAACAAAACTAAAGTGGCCCATGGGCCATCAGTTGATGACCAGTTGAGGATCACTTTTAATTTAGTGAATGAAGGTGTAAAATGGCTCTTTTGATTGTAAAGGTTGCAGACCCCTGTTCTAGATGGATGAACTTACAGTGTGTATAAGTAACAGAAAATGTCAACAGCGGGGTCTTTCATTCAGCATCACAAAGGACTCTTATTAAAGACACCACATTGATAGAAATATGAATTAAATCATAAAGGATGAAGCAAATCATGTACACCAGTTAAATCCACAATGCAATAAAGTTTCATGCATGGCCTACAGCAAACTTTGAACTACTTTGTTAATATTCATTTCAGATTCTGGGGACGCATCTAGTCCTTGAAAGAAACCACTTCTGGATTTGTGTTTGGAACAAAAGACTTGTAGAAATGGTTGGCTTTGGGCCTGCAGATGTGCCTCCGTCAGCAGCTGTAAAGTTTGTGGGAGCAGGAGCTGCCGCCTGCATCGCCGACCTGCTCACCTTTCCACTGGACACAGCTAAAGTGAGGCTGCAGGTAAATCAAAGCTTCATTTGGCTCACCCTTTTTTTAACACGTGAAGCATGTTAACGATTGAACAGATTACAGTTGAGCTTTTTTCTGTTTGTTTCTTGTCCGTCTTTGAAGATCCAGGGTGAGAGCAGCGCAGCCAGCTCAGTGAGGTATCGTGGCGTGTTCGGCACCATCGTCACCATGGTGCGCACAGAGGGGCCTCAGAGTCTTTACAGTGGACTGGTGGCTGGACTCCAGAGACAAATGAGCTTTGCCTCTGTCCGTATCGGTCTCTACGACTCTGTCAAACAATTCTACACTCGAGGCTCTGACCGTAAGTATATTGTATACGAGGTCAATTGTTTTATTGAGACATACGTTGGGTTTGACGTCTTCCTCTTCCATGACTCAGATGTTGGCATAGGCAGTCGGCTGCTGGCGGGATGCACCACCGGAGCCATGGCTGTTGCGTTTGCTCAGCCCACAGACGTGGTGAAGGTTCGTTTTCAGGCTCAGGCGATGTCCGGTGAGCACGCCAGACGCTACTGTGGCACTATTGATGCTTACAAGACCATTGGTAGGGAAGAAGGCATTCGGGGGCTTTGGAAAGGTAATTTGATCCTCAGAAAGTAAAGTATTTGTCATGAATGCTTCTGTTAACGTGAACTCCTTCACCCAGGTACAATGCCTAACATTGCCCGCAACGCCATCGTTAACTGCACGGAACTGGTGACGTATGACTTCATTAAGGATCTGCTTCTCAAGTCCACTCCTCTGACTGGTAAAACAGACTCAGTGAGACACGGGGCTGTTTGGGTTTGGAGTGGTAACCTTCAGCTTGTGCTCCACAGACAACCTGCCCTGCCACTTTGCGTCAGCCTTCGGTGCCGGGCTGTGCACGACCGTGATCGCCTCTCCTGTCGATGTGGTCAAGACGAGGTACATGAACTCTGCTCCCGGCCGGTACAGCAGCGTCCTCGTCTGTGCTACCGCCATGATGACCAAAGAGGGTCCACTTTCTTTTTATAAGGGGTGCGCAATGACAGCAGAGCCTGGATTAAACCAAATGAGTCTTTTGGTTGTTGTAAAATGAACTGAATGGATGTTTTTGTCTCTTTAGGTTCATGCCATCGTTCTTACGACTGGGCACCTGGAACGTGGTGATGTTTGTAACTTATGAGCAGCTGAAACGAGCTCTGATGGCTGCAAATCACAGCTATGTGGTTTCACTGTAGTCAGTGACGTCTATCTGAAGGCTGGTACTAAGACACGTTCATCTTTAGATTCAGCATATATTTCAATTTAAATGTAACAAGGCAAAGTCATTACAGTTTGTAGCAGTGCAGCACATGCGATGAACACATCAGTTATCTTGGAGACCCAAAGCTTGTTTGATCAGACGCTTGCTTTTAGAGGAGAGCTTCACTGGAAACTGGACGTCAAACGCAATGATGAGGTTTCCTCTCTGCGATGGATCCTGTGACAGCGGCATCCCCTCTCCAGTCAGCACTTTCTCATATGTAGGGCTGAGGCGTCACAACAAACAGATCAGAGAGGGGGTGGAATGTGAAGATGCACAAAATCAGAAATAATTCAATAAATGTCCTAATTAAAAAAAAAAACTGTTTATACACAGTAAAGAGACTGAATTGGTAGCATTTCAAAATAAAGGCACTTTTATACAGAATGTATTAATGTTATAACGATATGCTACGTTGTCCTGCTGTAGTTTCCTCATGGTCAATTATAAACCAAACTGTCTCGCAATATTAACCAGGCCAGAAAAATGACCGGATTAGCACAAACACCTCCTGTTGAGAGCCCTGTGATGAGGGTGAAATGAACCAGCCTTCCTGATCACAGGGAGTTCATTTCACCCTCATCACTCATTCCAGCTGTTGCTATCAGGCAGAAGGTATAAAGTTCCACTGGCCCGGAAAAACATTTATAAGAAATCATTCATATCATTTGGAATATCCACTTAAAACTCTTTAAAATGAGAACTGCTGTTTTTTTTAACAAGTTAGTGAAACAGCTTTGAATGTGTAATTGTGTGGGAACGCTAACTGAGGGAGCACTTGTCAAAGAAGAATTTGTCACCAGGGCCAGACAATAAAGTTTTTTTTTTCTACTCTATTCTATTCTAGTCATGAGTTTGTAGACACTTTACAAGCATTTATAAAAATTACAAAACATTGTTCATATACTGAAGGAGGCTCACTATTTGGCAAGACTGGATAATGTAAATTTTTACTAGGTGCTCAGTTTGCTTCTTTAACTAAAGAGATTTAATTGCCAAAACAGAATTTGTACCCACACATACTCAGAGTGATTTCATGCAAATAACTTCCTGACATTCATCCATCCGTTTATTATTTTTATCTGCTTCCAGCCTGGGTCGCAGACTCGCAGGTGTCCATATCCAGCAGACACTTGATCTCACAAAACAGTGAAACTGCTACAATGTATAAACAGTGTTTTACAACAATTGTACAAATGATTATTATGATAATGCTTTATGAAGTGTCTTCAAACTGATAAATAACGGAGAGAATGAGGATGTGGTCAAAATGTTTTCTCTGCAGGGGAGCTGGACTCGCCCTTAGAGACAGGGTGACGTTCATTTATCAGAGGAGAGACTCAGAGCAGAGGAGGAAGTTGAGGTGGTTCAGGCGTGTGGTAAGGATGCACGATGGACACCTCCCTAGGGAGTTTTTCCAGGTATGTCCATCTGGAAGGAGACCCCAGGGAAGACCCAGAATATACAGGAGAGACCGTTCAGCTGGCCGGGGAATGTGGCTGGACTTCTCTGCTCAAGCTGCTGCCCTTACAACATGACTCAAACCAAGCCACAGATGAAACATGGACCATTAAATCCTTTTAAAGGGGCACTGGGAAGTGGTATCCCTAATATTTCTCATCATCACATGTTCCAGTACAGATTTTTTATAGGCATCATGTCTAATAAACTATTTTATGTTGTGTCTTAACATAAAACACTTACTGCACAACATCGTTGACAGGAACACTGAGCAGCCTGCCATCTAGTGTCTGCACATCCACAGAGAAGCCAGTTAGGGCCTGATGGGAAGGGAATCAAGTGGTCAGTGTTTAGTCAGCCTTTAAAAAATCTACAATAAACCCTTGACATGACTCACCATCTCCAGAGAGATACTGGTCTTGTAGATCAGGTCATTGTGCTGTCTCATAAACAGAGGATGACTCTTCTGTCGAACTATGAGCACAATATCTGCAGGGATACAGTTTGGGCCCTGAAAGCAAATAAAGATGTAGGACTTCAAAACTAAAAGTGCTGTGCATGAGTTGACTTTCAATCAAATTTAAGTAACTGTGCAACACAAAAAACAGTTTTCTATTGATTTTAACAGAATATGTGTGAAATAAAGACTTTTATTACTGCTTGGCTTACTACAGGTGGCAATAAAGCAGATTCCATAGAAAACCCAACATCTCATCTTTAAAAGCTAAATAAGTAGATATTCCCACCAAATGGTCAATGTCTCTATGTAAAGCTCTAAAACCCGTTTCCTACTAAAAAAACTTGCCTCTAACTCAGGAGTGCCCAAAGTGGGGCCCGCGGGCCAAAGTTGGCTCGCCAAGCTGCCCTCATTACTGTATTAAAATTTCCTTTGAAGAATCAATGTGCTCACACTCATTGACTCCAACAATTAACTTTATTGTTAGTCAGACTGACTACCATAATTTAACTACGGATTACAAAGTAGAGTAGAAAATGTATGTACGGTATTTATTAAATAATTTTAATTTGTATTTTTATATTTCATTTTGACAGACTTTCTACCATCCCTCGGCAGTTTCTTGCCACTGAGTAACATTTTCCTTTGACAGAACACACTTATAAATCAAGTATTTAAATGTAAATTGTAAATATGAACTGGTTTCAGTGGTGATTTGATCCTGTTTAAATTTAACCTCAGCACCCCTGAAAAATAAAGAAACCATTAAGATTGTATAAGGAAACAGTTCTCGAACCTTAGATTAAACAAAATATGGAATAAATATGGATAAACAGTCTCAAACTGGCCAATAAAATTATGATTTTTTTTGCACTAGTCCTGCCACCTGTCAATCAATCCAGTAGGTACGTCAGCAACTGACCAATCAGCAACCTTGATTTGTCCTAAAGTGAACACCTCTTACCTGCAGAGCTGCAGTGCTGTTGCGTTATGAACGCTATACAGTCAGAGAAATTTCAAGAACAAGAGTTTACATATTTTGTTTCATGATAATCTACTGTAATAAACATTTGTAAAATACACCAAAATGCAGGAAATGGCATCTACTTTAATCAAAATTCTCTGGGGGAGGAGACCCTCAGACCCCCCCATGTATTTGCATTTCAGGTGTTATTGCATTTGGCCCGCAGCCATCTGAGAAATTTTAAATTTAGCACTCTCAGGTAAAAAGTTGGGGCACCCCTGCTCTAACTAGTTCAGTCCTTGTTAGTAATCTAAACAAGTAAAATAAAAAAAACTATGCATTATGAAATCCTACTTGTTAAATTTAATTCAGTAATCTTTTAATTCTGGAAAATCTTTTACCTTCTAAAATAAAACAGCTGGAAATGTCTAAATAAAGCACATTTTAATTTGACAAAGAGTCTGTTTTAAGATGTTAAGTAAAATATTTTAATGAAGGGGTGGGTGATACCGTAAATATTTAACTGACGTCACAAATATAGATTACGTTTTGCACCAGTTTTGAATCGTGACAGAATCTTGTTTACTTGATCTCCCTCTTTGGAGAAAACGATTCTTGTGCCTTCCGTCCATCCAGGCTTCACTTCTATAGCCAGAATTTTGTCCTTGATACTGGACGTGTGTCCGTCTTCATCCATGACCTGCAACACAGGTGAGACTGCGTAAAAAATAATGAAAAATGTTTATTAGAGTTCAAATAAATATTTTATTCTCTTACGTTTTAAGCTTCTGCTTGGTGTGTATTTTTAATTTCCCCTTGATATTGAGGATTAGTAGAACCCATCGAGTTACTGTAAATAAGACAATTACTGGTAGATTGGTCACATGACATTGGGACTCACTGGAGCCACAACCACAGAGGGCACGTGTTTGGACTTAGCACTGTTGTACAGTAAGAATAAATATACGTTATTCCAGTACTGTTATACACCCTTTATATATAAATTATGATTTGTGTGTGTTATTGACCTACTTCGGATCTAGTTATAAGTTCTTCTAGCTATTTTACACGATTGTTGAATGAAATGACTCTTTTATCACTATTAATTTGCTGTAAGAATATTACAAATAATTTGTGACACAGATCCTGTTGCTGTTAATCAAATAGCTGTAAATATATAGAACTCATTGATCTGGACGAATGTGTAATCTTTTCTCTGCACATCACAGAATCAGTACAATAAAACTACACAGCTAACCAAAAAGTTAGCTTTGCTAACCCATATTCTGCTAACTAAAGAAATTAGCTTTGCTAATGCTAAACACTTAAAAAAAAAAAGTGGGAGATAACACTAACTGCTAACCGCTAAGACGACTGTCCCTCAGCCAGCATCACACATCTTCGTCTCCTTCCAGTTGAAGATGTGTCAACCAATCACGTCTTGTCATGTGTGCATGTAGTAAGCTAATAGTGTGCGGACTCTTGGAGATGTCCACAAAAAACAGGAACATGTTTGTGAATTTTGTTTAGCAGACTTAAAGTTGGCAAAATCTAACAGAAGCTAATTTTAAAAGTTTCCAAAGTTATCAAAAACACTAATACGCTAAATGAAAAGTTGGTTCCACTATTAGCTGTTAGTGGATTAGCAGAACTGTGCCCACCACTGCAAACTGATCTGCTTAAGTTGGTGATTCTTTAACGCTCATATTAACAAAGTTTGCAAAACACCATTTTACTGTACAAGAATTTCTGAAATTCTGTTCTGGCTTTTAGTTGTGGTGTGCCACCCCAGGATCTTCAGTGGCCCCCCACTGTCAGGGAATTTTGGTCAAGGTTTATGGATGTTTTTAACTGAGAAGGTTAACTGCCCATGAACCATGTGTTTGAGTTAGCAGAGTTCTTTTCTCTCTCAGGGAGGGCTGAATGAGGAGCTGACTTGAGTGCAGCTGGATGTGCAGCTGGATGGCCAAGGACACCAATCTGCCTATGAGCTATAGGCTTATAGAAATAAACCTTGCACAATGCCCGTGGCAGTTTCTCGTTGCTGGGCTCCGCATGTAAAACTCCTGTACATCAATGTTACATCTGTGTAACCTGTTGTGAAAGTCTGCCCTCGCAAGTAAAACCGGTTAAAAATCTTCTCCTGTCGAGTGTGGCTTCTTTGAGTAAGAGAGAGGAATAGAGGATATTTTTATCCAACACCCACATGGCCCCCCCCCCATTAATAAATGTATGGAGGCACCACTGGTTTAATGGATGTATAAAAGATTTAACCACTGAAAAGCTTTGGGCAGGAGATTGACCTTTTCTGATAAATAAAGTCGCTTCTACCCTGCGAGATATCTTGATCTTCTTCGTACATCCATGGAAGAGGTCCTCCAGGGACAAGTTAAGATCTCTCTCTATCGGAGCATCTTGTGTCTTCACCACCTCTGGCTGTAGTCTGCTGAGCTGAAGCGGTGAAGCCTGTGTGTAAAAGTCTACAAAACAACAAAAATAAATGTATAATATATACATCTATGAAGTAAAGAACACACAATGTTTCGGTCTGTGGTTTTCTCACCCGCAAATGGGTTGTCACCCCCGAAGAACAGCCTGAATGTTTTGTCTGGATTCCCATGGTAGACGTATTTTGAAGACCAAGCTCCTCCACTTCCAAACTCGGCCGGGACACCACTTTTCAGACCCTCCTCGCCAAATTTATCATAAGTTGCCTTTTTTCGAGCTTTTAAGAGAATAGAGAGAAAAAAAATTGCAAGTAGCAATAATATTTATAATGCTGTGCATTGGAAGCAATTCCCTTTACTACAAAGATGTTTAGCATTATTTTCCTGTTTCCTGATACTTTTATTATAGAAGCTGCAAGGTGGGTTTCTTTCAGCTCATTTGAGACGCAGTGGCAATTTTACCCTCGTTTTGGTGGTGCTCAAGCAGCACCCCTAAATTTTAATTCAGCACCTCTGAAATAGTAAGTTAAAATATATATATATATCTATCTACAAAGTATCTATATACTGCACTGTATATATATATCTATCTACATCTATATATATCTATCTATATGTATATATTGCATTTCTGGGTTGTGGTTCCTGTTTATTGCAATAATGATTCAATGCAACAAAATAAACATTTTAAAAAGGTAACGGATCATTACTTGGTTTATTTACAGCAAGAATTGCTGGATGTCAGGTCCCTGAGCTGCTGGCTTTCAGTAACTGTGGCCCCCTGGGCAGTTTAGTTGAATAGCTAGAGAGTGGAATACAGTTTATTCCATTTCCAAAACCAAAACTGAGTCTGGAAAAATGTTAAAAAATAAAATAAAACACTAGAAAGTTCCTGGAGAAACTTTGACGAGGACTGCTTATTTATTATTAAATGATTATTCATAATAAATAATGATTATTAATGTTAATAATTATTATTATTTTACTAATAATTTTAGTAATTATTATTATAGGAATTAGTAATGAAATTAATAATATTCATATTATAATCAATATTACTATCAAATATGAATTATTATTATTATTAATAATTATCAATAGTAAAATTGATAATTAACGTGAATAATTTATGTTAATTATTATTATTACTAATTAATAATAATAATAGGTGATAATAGGTAATGATAGGTGCCTTCCTTGCTTGCTGAACCAAAATGGCTCCGTACATTACTCAGTTTCTGTGAAGAGTTTTCTCCTTTTCATTTCCTATGCGAAATTTGGCTACTTTGTTAGCAAAATATGTTGCCATGGTAACTGCAAATGCCAATAAAAGTGTTAGCACACTTCCCAGAGCCTGCCGGTCATTTTGATACAAATTTTGTGGTGGTTCACGTTGCGGTTCGGGCCGCATTAAAGTTGAAAAATATATGCTTTTCAGGTGTAGAATAAGTGGAAAGTCACCAACTACTGTAGTTCCTGGAGTTGGTGAAATATTGTGTCTTTGTTCGCAAATTACGTAGCAATGGTGATTCGAAATGCCAATAAAAGTAATAGCACACATCCCGGGGCTGAGCCAGTCGTTTTGATATAACTTTTGTGGAGGTAGAAGCCCTAGCTGCGGCCGACCTCATGAGCAGCCTGATGAACAGTACCACATGTTCAACTGTATGTAAGTACATCCTATATTTTTGACATAATTACATTTTAATTTTAAATTAAAGGTTAATGCTTAAAGATAGTTTTACTTTCTTTTATGTGTTTTGAAGCTTCTGGTTGCATATCTTTGTTGTGATCAGTTAACACTAAACTGATTTGTACAAAGCATTTATTAGGTTGTGTAATGTAAAGCAATGCATATTGCACATCGCTAGGTTAGCGCTACTTCTTGTGCCATCAACTCTAGAATAGCTAAGTGTTTACTTTTGTAGGAAAGATGTTTAACAATCTGTTAAAATACATCTAAATGCTCAAATGGCATATAGTTGTTCAAAATTTTGTGGTGGATGACCCCGCCACATTATGAATGCTTCTGACGCCAATGGCCACCACG
>JARVJN010000453.1:24049622-24061031 GCA_031763805.1 Argolebias nigripinnis
CGAACCGAGACCTAGGTTTTCAGGCAGACCAGAGTTCGCTTTATTGGTCCCCATCAGAGTTTGATTGCAGTTTCACACCTCCCCAAACAAACCGGACTTTCTAGGCAAACAAACTATAGAGTTCGATTAGCGGACTAAACAGAGCTGATGTGAATGCACCCACATACCAAAGTGGAAGTCGGTATCTCACTTATTTTTCAAGTTATTCAAATCACTTCATACAAATGGATGCAAAGGGTCAATAAGACCACAACAGAAAACACAAACACACACATTACATTTTTACAAGATTTAATTTAATAACTATTGTACAGTTCACATAAGGCCTTCATCTTCAAACATTATTCTTGGTCAGTTGTCATTGTATGCTCTGTGCGCACAGTACATAAACTTCCATGTTTCATCTAAATCACTTTATTATTGGACTGGTTCTTGTACTAATTATATGTTTTAAAACAGGACGAGGCTTATGACTGCCTTCCTGAACAAGTTCTTTTTATTTAACCATGCACTAAACTTAGGTGGCCTTCAACCATTCACAAAAATTGTAAAAATGGACTCCCAATAATTGAAATACACACTAGAAATGTATTCTACCATTGACTAAAGGGTGGCATCCCCCCTCCCCCACAAAAAAACATACAAATAAATCACCCATTTTGAAGTAGTACACTCCCAACGTGTTGCTCACGGATTGGCCTAGGAAAAAAAAGTCAAGGAGTTGTGTTGGGGTAGGTCGGCTGCTTGGCTCGTTTCTTCACTGGTGGAAATGCTACAGCTTCAACCCATTACAATCCCAGGAGTACCAGCAGCCGATGAGCCCAAAAGCAAATGATTTGACGATTCTGGTCATTGCTGTAAACACAAACCATAACTGAACCATTGTTCTTTAGAGCTGGTGAGCAAACGTGCTGCCCCATCCCCATGAAACTTCCTCTTTTTTTTTTTTTTTTTTTTTTTTAGGCATAATGGATAAAGTTTCAGGGCCTTCATTAGCAGAGCTGCCTCAAAAAAAATGTGCTGCTTGTCTGAGAAAGTGAACAAAACTAACCAAGTGAAGCAGCCGGAGATTCTTCCAGAACTTCTCGTGGCTAATTGGTGGTTTAGCAGGACCAGCAGTAACAGAGTTTGGAGGATACTAAACCTTCAGAGTTTCAAGGTTCTTAATATTACATGACTACAAAGAGCTTGGTTTGATAGCACAGCAACACATCCAGCAGCCGATCGCGTTTCAAGCACTTGGTTCCCATGGACACCAGCGATGCTAATTTGTTGTGGTACAACTAGTAAGTTACACATTCAAACGTTTCTTTCACTGAATGCAGGCAAACTTCTCTGATGACACAACAGCCCAATTGTGAACCCCCCCCACCCCCACCCCCCCAAACATCCAATCGGATAAATAAAACAGCTAGACAGAAGAGATAAAAACGATTTCTCTCACATTGCTGGATGAACATGAGCAGATTCAGGTTTTCCCTTCGACCTGAAACTGGACCCCCCTGGATCCGATTAAAAGATGGAAAATTGTCGTCCTTTTTTTTTATACAAAAAAAAAAAGATCTTGTTAAAACAAATCTTCGCTCGAGTCACATTCAGCCACTAAACAAACAGCATGGACCATTAATCGATGTGGCATTTCTTCATATTTAACACTACACTATCAAAAAAGTGCTTCAGATACGTTTGTGGAAAAACAAACAACCAAAAAAAAAAAAAAAGTTTTGATGTAAACAAATTCAGATTCTGCCTGAAAGTTTGTCGAGGCGATGGGTATGGCTGTTTGAGCTGAGAAAATAAAAACACACAAAAGCAGTATTTATACAAAAATTATAATAATGTGATAATTAAAGTGCATCCCTGGATGTGATCCCACCGCGCTTCCTTCCTTGGACACAGAGGAACCTCTGCTGCGATGGAGCAAAACTGCTGCCCGAAGGACCTGCAGAGGACCGGTCCATAAATCCAGTGGCAATACTTTCAAACACAAAGTTTTAAACATATTAAAAACATGGTGGCCACAAATCATCTCTTTCAGCTTGAGTTGGAGGCGTCAATTTTATGGTAGTGTAGTATAAGAGGTGGTTGTTGACGGACACTTGGCGCCTGCCACGTTTCACCCGACTCCACCCACAAACAGCAGTTTATCTTCTTACACTCGTTCCATCTCCCGTCTTCATAACCCAGGTTGTCCATGATCAAAACAAAGTGGTGTAAGTGTTTCTTTTCTTTTATGTGTGTGTGTGTTAGTGATAAGGTCCAGCATCATCATGGGCACACGTGGTTTCATTGTCTCTCACAGTGTCTCTTGTTCAGCAGGAGAATGGTGGGAGTGGGGGTGCTGGTGGAGGGGAGGGAGCAGAGACTGCAGAGGCGACTGTGGCGTGGTGGGCGGAGACTGCTGCAGAGGGCTGAAGTGGGCTGCGGTGTGGGGGGGCGAAGAGCGGTAGCAGGAGTACGCGGAGCCTCCGCCAAGGGTGGTGGTGGGCGAGGCGGGGAGGCCCGTGGGGGAGTCCAGGAGAGGCTGGTTGTAGAAGAAGAACGCGCACTGGTGGATGAACGTCTCGATGATTGTCTGGTAGGTGCGCGTGGCCGTCAGGGCGTCCATGGTGGTGAAGTCAGGCCTCATGAGGGTGGGCCAGAAACAGATGGACAGGTTTTCACTGGTCATCAAGTTCACCCTGTTAAACTGGCTCACCCTGGGAAAATGCACAAAAACCACGTTGGCTCACACAAAAACAAATCCAACGTTTAAACTAAAGGTTCCCAACCCTGGTCCTTGAGGAACACCATCCTGTGTGCTTTAGCTGGTTCCTTCTCCCAACACACCTGATTTAAATGAATGGGTGATTAACAGGCAGAACTTGAGGAAGTCATTAAATCACTGAGTCAGAGCTGTGGGAGCAGAGAAACAACTAAAACATTAAGGATGGTGTTCCTCAAGGACTAGAGTTGGGAACCACTCACTTAGATGAAAAACTCACTTGTGTAAGTGGCTCACGACATATCTGAAGACATCATAATTCTCCTTGGGGAACTTCCTCAGCACATCCTTCATGGTGTAAAGCCTCTGTTCTCGGTCCATGATTCCTGCACACACAGAGTCCTCTGTCACCGCTAAAGCCTCGTAATCCAACGCAATCAGTTCAAAGCTAACGTTTGCCTCTGCACCATCAGAAAAATAAGTTCCCTTTCAGACCAAAAACACACGAAACAAAAGCAAAGCCTTGAAACCTTCCCCTCCCTCATTACGAGAAATAATCGTTTCATGTCGGAGAGCAGACCCTCCCAGCCCAGCAGTGTTTGCTTACTGAAAGCGTCCAATAGGTCCACCTGCAGAGCACAAGGCACCAGGGGCTCAGGCAGCTCGGAGAAGAAGCTTTTGAGAGCTCCAGCCACAGTGTTTATGGAGAAGTCTTTCTCCACCAGGTCTAATCCGTGGTCTGCACAGGAAGAATGACTTAGTTAAAGAGCTCACATGAGAAAATAACCGCATCCGGAGCAGCTGTCATCAACTGATTGTCACTTTCCTTTGATAACGCTGTTTATATTTTGACTAGCCGGTGACATAATTACACATGAAACAGTTGGTTTTAAACAGCCCTGATGAGCAGCTCACCCTGTTCAAACTGCTTCTGCATGCTTTCCATTTCAGACTTGTTGCCGCTTACACGGTACAAACCCTCAGTGTTCAGGCCTGGGGGGAAAAAAGAGCAGAGCAGAGAAAAGAGGGGAAGAGGTGGGTGGGGCGACACAGTGGGAAACAGGCAAAGCACAAATACTTCATTAGGCCTTTTGCAAACAGACATGACAGTACAGATGCTGCCGGTTTTTGAGAAAGCATTTAATATAATCTACCCTTGTATTGTGTTTTTACTGCATCGCACCAAAGCTTAGAATAAAGGCCAGTTTTCATGACAGTTCAATAGAGGTAAAAGCTCAATATTCTATTTAGAAACTATTATTTTTATTAAACCAACTCTTTTCCATGCAGCTCCCCGGACAATAAAATGCCTGATACGAGTTTGTCTCTTTACGCCGCTTCCCACCCTCCAAATAAACGTCTTCAAGCTCTTGCAGCTATGAAAGTTTAAACCCAAACATATTCCGTAACATGGTGCCTGCCTCCTTTACTGCAAATGGCTGCTTCTATAAACTCTAACTTGACTTTGTGTTTTGTGTCTGCAACATATATGTACTGTAATTAGCATGTCTGCTGTGCTGAGCACAAAAGCAACAAAAAAAAAGCAGCGTTTAAAGCACCCTGAGAAATTTTTACTTGTAGAGAATACAATTTTGTACATTTATCTCAAGATTTAAAATTCTGGTTACATTTCACTTGAAAATAAGCTGTGGTGGGTTTGTTTGTCTTGTTTGTCTCTATGTGTCCCTGTGATGGACTTCAGACCTGTCCAGGGTGTACCTCTCACACGGTCACTGCTGGATATGGCCACCAGTGACTCGTGACCCGCAAAGGAAGAAGCGGATCAAGATAATGGATGAATGTGTGGGTGTCATCTGAACACGTTTTCATCTCAGACATGAAAAATTTATCGCGCACGTTCTGGCTAGGAAAAAAAACAAAAACATATTGTGACCTTCATCTGCTTCACCCTCTTGAACGTAAGCACGATTCAGTTTTTCTGTTTGCTTGTGGCAGTTTGGACAGCAGCTACCGTTGTTACTGCTGATTCCTGTCCATGTGGCTGCTTTGAAGGCCTTTTATGAATGAGTCCCCATTGTTCCCAACAGAATACGAGATAACATTTTAATGCAAGGATGGGTCTGAAAAACAAGTCCGAACATCAGCTGTATCTGCAGCCGGTACGAAACAACGCATTAAGATAAAAACTTTCAGTCAGCCATCTTGTATCATAGCCGCCATATGACAAGCAATAATTATGATTAGTTTCAAATTACATGGTTGTTCCAGCAAAAATATTATGATGTTCCTGCCAAAAAGTGCATCAGAATTGCTACAGCTAACACAAAACATTAAAATTATATGTAAATAACTTAACACATATTTACTGCAGGATGGTATTTGCATGAACTGCCACAGATTTTTTTTAAGACTGAAGTTGTTTTCGAATGAAAATAATCCACTTTAGCCTTGGCCACACACGGATTAGCTGTTAGCTCATCAATCTTGTCAGAATTAAACTCCATTCCTCCAAACCGACATTGTTCAAAGACCCATCTACACAGGTAATGTAGTAATTGCTCTTAACCTTTCCACAAATCCCTACATCAAACAGTCTGAGTTATTCTTTTTAATCTGAGTGGGGAGAATGATTATGGTCTACGTGAATGGTTTCACAGAAGAAGAACATCTCCCAGCTCATTCTGAAATCATTTTTGCTACAGTGCACAAAGCTCAGAATTGTGAATTGTGGGATTTTAGATTTTTTTTTAAAGAGCTCACCTGTTGTTTCTATAAAGCGGACACACTTCTCAATGAAAAGTGGAATAGGCCTGTCTGGGGAGACCACATTCACCAGGGGGACTCCAAAATACATGCTCTCTATGGGTTTAGGGATACTTGGACGATGCTTTGGTCTTGTTTTCTGTAAGAAGAACAAGACAAGAGATCTGATGAGTTTCAAATAGAAAATTCATGAATACTAATTTGCTTTTTTGGTGGCAGCTCATTTTCAAACCTTCATGTAGAAATTATACCAAATAAATTCTGATGGACATGTTCCATTTTTTTTTTTTTTGGTAGTATTTAAAATATAAAAGTATCTAATAATCAAATTTTTACTTCAATAGGACATTGGTAAAATAAAAAAACTTTAAAAAGTACTTATCAATATAAAAGTCTAACAAAAAACTGAGTTTAAAAAAATAAACTCTTGGAACAATACACACCTTGGCTGTCCGTCTGAGACTCTTGAGAATGTTCCTCTTCTTTGGGTCTTCAATCTCCTCATTAACAAGACTGTCACCTTTTAAGGTACCAAAGTCATCTTCTTTGGACTTTGACAGAGCTCCCATTTCATCGTCACTGCCAATGAAGCTTGTGCGGAAGCTGCTGAACTTGCCGAGCCGTTTTGAGCGATCCCGGTACAGACGGGGCTTTACCCCGACTGCAGAGAACTTCCTCCTTCGTTCCAGAGAACTGTTGTCTGCTTCACTGTCTGAGCCATTTCCATTTGAATGCATCCGGTTGGAGTTGCGTATTGTAATGATTTTGCCTTGTGTGCTGTCATGTGGAACTGAGTAGATGATTTCTTCATTGCTAAGGCGAGGTTTTGAAACTGCATCAATGGGTTCGGCATAGTCCGAGGGATCATAGCCAACATCCCCACCAGGGACCCAGGTAACGGCAGAGGGCAGGGAGCGACGATGACCCAGTGTATCAATGTATGGGTTACGGCTTACTTTCCGAAAGTCAAATGTGACACCTGGTTTAACTCTCACTTGAGGGGATATTTTGTTGTTGAGCTTGTTTTCAAAGTCTCTGATGTCAGAGATGACAGAGATATCGCTGGAATCCAAGTCAGGCAGGTTGAAACCCCCAGTATGAGAAGAGAGAGTGCCATCATAGTAAGGTGGAGATGGCTCTACATCATCCTCTGAGTCCACATACAAGGTAACAGGGCTGGGAGATATGCAGCGTGGGGAGTATACATTTTCATTGGTGCATGCTTCAGCAACATTATCATACATGTGCGTTGCCTCTACAATGTTACGTTTCTCCACCACCTCCATCAGAAATGAATGAAACATTTCTATCCTATGCAAGCCTCCCACCACACCTCCAGATCCACAAACCACACTATTAAAACGACCTTCGATCTCATGAGCTAGCTCCTCCCCTTGAATCTGCTGTTCACAGGCAAAGTCACTGTCAGTGAGCTCAGCCTGGCTATCTCCTACTGCCAACAGCTGAATGGGGATGATGTCTTGAACCTCACACAAGAACGCGCACAGTGTCTCCAGGGAGGCTTTTCGGGTGACTGAGTACACAGCAATATAGCCGTGTACTAACCTGCTCTTCCGCAAAGTAAAGGAGGCATGATATGAAAGCAGAGAGAGCTCTATAGCCAGCTTGTGTCCACCCACTGTCTGCTCCAGCAACACAGAAGTACCGCTATTAGACATAGGCCTGCAGTGCTGAGGCATAAGAAATGGAGACAGGAGCTGCTCAATGTCATAGGGGTCTCCACACATTACGCACATGACGATGCGTAGGTCTGCCTCTTGGACTGGCTGATGAGGAGAGTCTCTGAGACCTGGAGGCTCAGGAAGGAGAGGTGGGGAGCTGCTACTAAAAGAAGAGCTCCTCCTTACATCTAGAAGACCCCTCAGCACCTGGTTAATTTGTGTCTCATTTACATTATGACCATAGCCCACACCAGGGGAGGCAGGGTCTAAAAAGCTACACTGTAGTCGCCTTGCAAACTGCTGTCCCTGTGTTATTAGGTTTAAGGCAGTGTCTCCACCTATATCAACATAGGACCCTACACCTCGTTTAGTGACTAAAAGAAGAAATGTAGGCAGTTGTGCCAGCTGGCTATCCCTTCGCCCTAGCGTAGATTCCCTAAGTCGCTCAAGGCTTTCTACCACATAGGACAGTGACTCTTTTGAATTATACAGACATAGACAGCCATGGGGGGTGAAAGTGGGAGTGTGGAAAGAATTTACTGGTAGACGTACATTGCCCTCAATAGGCCGCAGTGTCAACTCATACATCTTCCCATCTAACACATACCAGTCATCATTTGTGCAGAGAGCTCTAATCTCATTGGCAAATTCTCTGGCCAGCCCATCTTTCCCTAGTATGACAAGGTTAATCCTGTCAGCTTTGGTGTCCCCAAAATGAGCTTTCACATCAAAGAAGGGGTAACATGTGGGAAAACGTGAAGCTAGGAGTTGCTCAATCTTGTAATCTCCACAGTGAGGGCTACTAGGGCAGGTTTCCTTGGTGGGGTGATAGACAAAGTGGATGTGCTTCAATACAAGAGCATCTCTTTCTGCAGGAAGCTTTTGTAGGGTCTTAAACCTTGGTTCCTCACCCAGAACCTCTTGGATTGCCCCCATCTTCTCCTTGCTTGGCTTGGCATCTACTTCAAGTTCGTAAAACAGCTCAGAGTACTCAAGCAAAAGCTCCTGGAAGTCTTCTTTAGCACGGTCAATAATCTCTTTTTGATGGCGGTTGTAAAGGTCCAAGTACTCAGGCTCCTCAAGCCACTGATAGAAATCTTCATTCATGATGAAGCTACGGGCCTCTTCCCAAGGTTTACCAGGTGTGACAAAGGGAGAGGAAGCCAACTTGTGCTTGAACTCCTGTCGTATCTCTGCACGCCTACACTCATTTCGAAGATGTTCCAGATGGGCATTAAATATGTCCTCCGCTTCGGCTGTTTCGAGTAGGTCTGAGGGGATCCGCTCGTCCTCCATGTTATCAATATGAGACGTGTCCTCCCATGGTGAATCCTCCAGAACCACGAACCAATGAGTAAAATGTTGCTTGGACTCTAGCACTTTCTGCACCCCAGACCAGCTCAATTGATCAATCTCATCAAGGTCTGGTACCAAAGAACTAAGTGCTAAAGGGAGAGTGCTTAAGTATATTTTTCTGCGCCTCTCGATATGATCTTGCTTCAGACGGTAAACATGTTGTTGAAAAAGCTTTTTGCATTTAGCTGTTCCTTCCAAGAACACATACTCTTTGTATTCTGGTGAGGTGTTCATTCGTCGGCTGGCGTTTAACCAAGTTTCATTATGATTCTTTACTATACGGTTAATTAGCCATTCATAGCGATCCTTGGCGGAGGCTATTTGCTGACTCTGGAGTTTTAGGGCTTCAAAATAGGGAATGATCTTAGGCTTACCCCTGCTCTTGTCAAGAAGCTGAACCAAGGTGAGGAAAGCAAGATCCACATTTATATTTGAGCGTGCCGAAGTCTCAACTACCGGCAGGCTTTTCTTCGTTATAGCAAAGGTATGTGCATCTTTGATGTAACGTTCAACCCCTTCATCGCATTTGGTTAGCACCAACACAATGGGCTTTTTAGTCTTGCTAAGCTGACTGTAAATGTTTGAGACAAATTTCAGCTGGTCATCAAAGTTACGATTCATGCCCCGGCTTACATCAACACAAAGCAGGAAGCCATCAACCTGCAGCTTGCCCTCTGGCATTTGCTTTTGCTCAAAGTCTTGCTCCAAACCAAGCTGATCTGTGCAGAAGTACATGAGTTTCTCCGCAGAGGCCAGCTTGGTTGAGGCTGCTCGTTTGATATAGGGCTGCATAGCAGTGCTACGGTGTGGCTGAAACGTCTGGTCATCAATAAATTCAGTCTGCTCCACAACATGCATCCTGCATTCAGGCCCCTCCTCCAGGACCCGAGACAACTCTCCCCAAAACAGAAAGTGATCATTGTTAACCACTCGACCCCCAAAGTCACTGGTGCTCAACACTGATGTGTGATCCAGGTAGAAATCATCGGCACTCGGTCGTACAAACCTATTACACAAGCAGGATTTGCCAACCCCACACTGCCCCTTCTCCTTTTCTGTTCCCGACAAACCCACCACAATGAGGTTGTAGATGGGCGATCGTGCATCTTGCTTTTTTGCCATCATAGCCGTCTGACGCTCATCCTGCTGTAAACAGGCACTATATGAAAGAGTTCGCTTATATGTCTGACCATAAAAACGCTTATCCTTAGAAGAGTTCAGATTGCTTTTTCTTCTGCTGGGCTTCAGTTATAATAAATAATGATGCGGTGATATGAACAGTGGGTCCTTTCATTCATTCCTCATAAGAATCAAATCCTGTTAAAACAAAAAAACAAAAAAATAGAAATCAGATACTCTGAACCATTTTAAAAGTTCATTTTTAATCAATTTTTTTTAATGCATTTGGAAATAATAAATTTAACCCTTGCAGCATTTTAAGAAACAAAGCTAAAAGCAAATACACTTCAATATGCGTTATTATGCTGCAGATTTTTTTTTATATTTTATACTTTGTAGAATAAAGTGACATGAGGGCAATTTTACTGAATTTTTAGCCCATTTTTTTCCCAAACTTGTCACACAAAACAGTTCATTTGTAAAATAACATTGAAAAAAAAAAAAACCTTATGTAGGCTCTTTGTTTTCTGAGACTAAAGTTTGTCAAGTCTGACTCTTTCCAAGCAGCAGTTGATTTGTGAAGTGTGAAATCACACTGTTACCAGCATTACTGCACAACTTCAGTTTTGTTATCAAGAGCTGTTGTTGGCACTGGCATCGTTTACACACACTATAGCAAAGAATAATAAGAGCCAATTTACAAGACGAACGATGCCAAGCAGCTATCATCTCCCCTGGCAGAAACAACGGATTAATACTATGATGTACTACTGGAACAAAAATGGATAAGACACAGTTTTTATTTTAATTTCATAAAATGATGAGCTTATGAGAAAATTACGAGAATACTGAGCTAAAATATGTTGTGGTAGTGGCTGACAGTCATTCACAGCTTATGCTTGAAGTGCTTTGCAATGTTTATTTTTCAAACTTTGCCAGACATTATTAAGAGTGAAAATGTCTAACGAACCACTGGATGGATTTTAATCACACCTTCAGAAAGTAATCACTGAACATCTACAGCTGATACATGTTGGGAATCAACCCGCAAAATGGTCGCCCCAGCCAAATTTCTCTTGGAAAAACAAATATAACTGGCTATAACTCAGCTAATTTTACAGATACTCAGCTAAAATTTGGTGTGGTCATAGATGAGAGTCGTCCTCAACACATACTCTGAGCACATGGTGTTACTGTCAAGGTTTGACCAAAATGTCTACAACTTTGTCATTTCTCAACGTCGGATGATCTTAGTCAAGGAATGCTAGGTCTTTAATGTCTTTTAGATACTGTTTATTGATTGAAACATAATACTGTTTGGTTGATTTGATATTTTATGTTAGGAAAATACACAAGTATTGACCTATCTTTGAAGTGATGTAGATTTAGATATGGGATTTTTTTTTTATCAGTGTCATATAAAAAAAAGTGATGTTTATAGCTCCTGTTTGCTTTTAGGGGTTAACTTGTTGATTATTTTGTCAAATAATTTTGCATTTTCCCTGATTGTTGGACAAGAAAAACTGGATCAGAGCTCGGCATTCTTTTCGTTTTACCTTAGATACTGTCACACAGCAACAATCAAGACAAGAGCAGTACTCCATTAGCAAATAATTGGAATGACTTGAAGCAAATCTGAGCACTAACATGTTGGGAGTGGTGCCCTTCAAGGGAGAATATCAGCTGCTCAGTGAGTGGAGTGACGAGCATTTAAATGATGGCGTTGTAGGCAACCCGCTCTCCTTTTTTTTTTTTTTTTGTCCAACTGAATACTTCCTCAGGCTAAATGTAAGGAAAATGCACGAAAACTAAACCTAACATCTA
>JARVJN010000453.1:24607422-24619671 GCA_031763805.1 Argolebias nigripinnis
TGCACCTGAGTATAGGTCGCAGGCCATGAAAAAATGATAAAAAGGTGCGACCTATACACCGGAAAATACGGGTAGTTCAAAAATCATGTCAGTGGCCAATCAGTATTTTTATTTTTAAGTGGTTGAGATTATAAACTCCATAGATTAAAATAAGTAACAGATTTTTGATGCTCAGAAGTGCTGTCCTCATGTATATAACTTTTGAATATAGTTTTATGATTATTGTTTAGATCACACGTGTAATAAAGTCCAGCCAACTCTGATGCAAACATCGACTGAAAAATCAAAAAAAAAAATTGTGATTCAGAAATTGTAAAGTAGAAAATGTGTGTTTAACGCTGTGATTTATAAACTTTTGTTTTGGTGACAGACACTCGGTTACACAAGGACGAATGCTCCCAAAGTCACTTTAATGAGATCCATCTTAGACTGTAATGACTTTTTGTTGAAGAAGGAACTGAATGCACAACTTTTGAACCGCTCAAAAGAAATCTCACACAAACAAATTTCTATTTCAACCACAATAGGAGCTCAGACTTCAACAAAAAGAGTAATGTGGATAATTTGACACGGCTGTAGTTAATTAAATCAAAACATGCAGGTTACTTTTGTGTGGGGATTCAGTTTTTATTTAAAAAAAATATGTCTTTTCCAGTGATTGTTACTGCCTGCCTCTGGTTCCACATCTGGGAGCTTCGCTGTGCACCAGGCTGCTGGAGAAGTAGTAGATGAGTGGATTGAGGCAGCAGTTGAAACTGGCCAGAGACAGCACCACGGGGTGCACTGACTTTGTCAGCTTGGCCAGGCCGCAGTGTGGCAGCAGTTTCATGTGTGTGAGGGTGTATCCCAACAGATTGATGTGGTAGGGGAGGAAGCACAGCAGGTAGACGCCCAGCACCCAGTAAATAACTCTGAGGGTTTGCTTTCGGTTGCGACGGTGGCCCCGGCAGCGATGTCTTTGGTGTCGAAGCACGCTCAGCACTTTGCAGTAACTGTAGAGGAGTAATGAAGTGGGCAGCAGAAACGAGGCCAACACCAAACTCAGAGCTGCCAGGATGAAGGCTCTGTGGCGCCGAGAGGTCGGGTCCAGCAGGCAGGGCTGGTTCTGACGAGACGCCGCCAAACGCAGCAAAGGCAGACTCACGCTGAGTCCCAGCACCACACACCAGATCCCGCCGCTTACCGTCTGCGCAGCACGCAGCCTGCGGAGCGCCGGCGCCAGGGGGTGCACCACAGCCAGGTACCGGTCCACAGCAATGCACACCAGAAAGAAGATGCCTCCATACAAGCTCATGTACTTGAGCATGAAGGTGATCTGGCAGAACGCTGCTCCCGGAGTCCAGTCGCCCGTCTTGTAAGACCAGACTCGAGCTCGTTGGTGGTAGTAGTAGATCCTCATCGGTAGAGAGACGACAAAAAACAAGTCTGCTGAGGAGAGGCTGAACATGTAGATGGCTGTGCTGTTCATGGTGCAGGGCGACGAGCAGAGTCTGCGCAGAGCCAGGCTGTTGGTGGCCAGCCCCAGCAGGAAGATCACGCTGTAGGACACTTGGTAGAAGGTGAAGCGGTAGCTGGTGTCCACGGTGCAGTTGGACAAGAGTGAGCCGGACTTCCCCGTCAGGTCCGTGTTATTCCACAGCTCCATATTCCAACCGGTTTAGTAACACGGGTACTTTAAATCCCAGTGGTGCTCCCTCCTCCAGAGGAGGTCTGCTTGGAGGAAGTGATCATTTATCGGCAGGAAGGAGCACGTTCAGCTGCTTCTGGTGGAACAGTTAAACCTGAGACAAATTAAAACACGAGACGTCTTTATGAAATGTAAATTTACCAAGACGGCACGAATGCACTGCTGCAACACAGGTGTTTTCTGCCAATAAAGATTTACGTGTAGCTTTCTCCCATAAAATAAGTAAACATTTGATTAAATTTTATTCAGAGTGAATAAAAGCGTCGCGTGAAATAACTTGTAAAAATCATCTTTGGTTGAGACTGTCCGGTCTTTTAATTAGAATTACAGTAATCAACTATATAGTTAAACATCTTTAAGGCAAGGTTATGAGATCTTTTACTGTAAGCTTTTTTTATTAGTGTTTTCTGTTTGTTATAATAACAGTTCACCTGCTCATAAATCAGCTTCACTTCTTGTCAAAAGGGTTGACTAATGTCTCGAATCTGTGCTCTTTCTCTTTTTGTAGATCCTAAATTATGTTAACCTTTGAAATACAAGCTCGTTTACTGCACGTCGCATGTCTTGGTCAACTTTTTTCACCTCAGGTCGCAGCAGCAAAGACATTGTGCATTATGTGCACTAAATATTTAGTATAGTTTAAATTTTAAAGTTCAACAAACAAGTGTGTCGTCTTAACTGTTTCACATCAAGACTTCTATTATATACAGCATTTACCATTGCTATGCTGTTGCTATTTTAAAAGATATATATATATATATATATATATTTCTTGATTACTTGCGATCACAAAAGCTAAGTCTGGTCCTCTGGACATTCAAAAAACAAAACGATGAATGTCCAGAGGACCAGACTTAGCTTTTTTAGATTTTTCTACCTGGATTATTGAGCATGCATCAGGGTATTAGTTCTTCATCCATTCTTTTGCATTAGCACAACTCAAAGATACATTGAAACAGGTCAGACTTGATTACTCACCAGTATCTGGTTCAGTTTCCCATCAGCTGGTGTTGAGCATCATTTACCAGTAAAACTCGCTGTAACTGATCATGGGTTGAGCCGTTACCTCACAAATCAGAACTTCTTTCTCTCTTCTTCTTTCTCCTGCTCTACCCCCTCCCTCCATCAGTGCATACCGATGATTTATTGCTACTTGCGGTAGTTATTTTTTGTCACTGAATAATTTTAAATGTTCTTCTTAGCACCAGTTTATTTGTTGGACTAGATTTCTGATTGAACTAAGTTTAGGAATGACCCTTTCAGTAAAGTTTATCTGCTTTAACATAATGTTTGGAGTTATAATTACAGCGCCCGGTGATTGGAGTTGATCATTAACCGTGTTCACATCACGCCGATAGACGAACAGTAATTATTAACCAACAGAAGGCACTGCAGATTTACAGCCGTTCAGTGTATCTAATAAGACAGGCACTGTGGGAAACTTATTTTTAGATCTAAAAGGAGAACATGTTGATCTCAACATGTTTGTTCCCTATAAAATACGTTTTGTGTATTTAAAGGAACTATTTACCACATGAGAACTTTTAAACGTGAACAAGCATTTACAATTGTTTTAAAACTTTTTTCCTTCCAGAATGTACTTTTTTTTAATTTACTTCACAGTTCATAATTTATATAGAAACAGTATGAAATAATTTGCATTTTTCCTTATAACACCCATCTACCTGTAGTTAGTGAACAAAATTTGTGAGGGATTCATGTCCAAGTCTAAAACCTACTTTGATGATAAATGCTTTGTAAAAACTAATTTAAATCAACCTGTCTTCATTTCAAATGTCCTGCAGTAGAGGAAATCTTAAACATGTGGGCAAGGTGTGAACGGGGCATGCTGAGGTGGGCAGCACAACAATGTGCACGACCTAGATCAGCGCTATTCAACTAACTTTCTCAGGGACCACACAGTTACTGAAAGCCAAGAGCTCAGGGGCCAGACATCCAGTTGTTGTTGTCATTAGGTAAGTTTGTTTTATGGTTTGAAATCTACGTTTATTTAAAATGAACTCACTGGTGGGCTGAACTGAGTTCATCCATGAGCCTGATGTGGTTCCCGGGCCACCAGTTGAATAGCCCTGGCCTAGATTGTTTGCAAGCTGTGCACATGAACTTTCAAAAACTGACAGCGTAAAACGCAGTTGCACAGCTTGCGTGGCTGGTGATCACTAACACGCAGACACTCAGATTTTAGTGAGAATACAACAGAGAACGGGCCTATTTTCTGAGTCGCCAGCTCAAAATTGCAGTCCGGCCCAGTGGAAAAAACGACCTGTTTCATGCTAATTATTTTTTTGTTTTGTTTGTTTCACTGCTGCATCAATGCTCCTTGTGGTGTTTTTGTAAAAGTGTTCCTTTCTCAGGGAGCGTGCTGTTGCTCGCATGCTTTGGTTGCTTCGTCAGTGAAGGTGATGAGTCTACTCTTGTCATTCTAGACCCTCAGGCCAAGCCTCTGAACAGGAATGCAGTGATGCTCCGTCTTGTAGTTCTCATGCGCACAAAATGCGCGCGTAGGGTGGCGTAACAGAGGACGCTCAAGTATAGATCGGCCTTCAGGGTTTTTTCTTCCACAGCAATGAGCAAATGTTTTTACTAGGATTCGAGTTCCTCTGTATTCTATCTCACACGTGGGCAAACTAACCTTATGTACAGAACATTTTCTGTAAAGCTTGACGGCAGGTACTCCGTGTACAGTGATTTTGTGTGTGTGTGTGTGTAGTGTAATGGTAGTTGAACTCTGCATGCTCTTTTGTAGTTTGCATCCATAAATCAAGTGGGGCAGATAAAATTGTTATATGTGTGTTCTTGTTTTTACCCACCGTAAACTTTCTGCACTAGCTATCTGTCTCCTACAGTGTTTGCACTGTACCGGTGTCCTTTAAAGGCTACACCTTAAATGTTAATTTTAAAGTAAACTTTATACGCACATGTACATAAAAACAGTATTTGTACCTAAATTGTTGGCACATTCATGCTTAAGCAGTCTAGATAAATAACCTGGTTGTGCCCAGCAAGAGAAACTGATAGCATTAACGTTTTAAAACCCATTTTTCAATCATACAGGAAATAATTTGTCTTCTGAAAAGTGCAATGTTTTATTCACTGTCAGTTTTACGGGAAAATCAGTCACAGACTGTGTTGCTCTTTGAAGTGCACAAAGGTGACCTTAAATTAGTAACAAGCCACTTTCTACTGCACCTTAAAAGAGCTATAAAACTGGTTTTTACAGGTACATCGTAATTTGTGCAAAAGCTGATGCGTGTTTGTATCAGCCCTTGCCTATCATTCCTCAACTAAACCTTTTTTGTAGATTTTCTCACACATTTCTGCCCCGATCAAGGGTTTCATGTTGCAACACACTTATTTCCATTCTTTTATTGGCTTTATAAGGATCAGTGTCTTAAATCCCAGTTCAAAGTCTCTGTGACGTCCATTGGGCGAGAATGACTAATAACCATTTTGTTTGTCTTTCAAAGTCGCTCTGCTTTCGTTTCTGTTCTTTCATTCAGCTCAAGTTCTGCCAGTCTCATTGTACCATAGAAGTGTGCTCAAACTGTGGACTCCTCATATATTTTGGCTCGCATGCTCTTCAGTGTAAGACTTCTTTGTAAAGTGTTCGGGCTGTTTTGTGTGCTCTCCGATTGCATCCTTTCAAATAGTTTGGTTGTTCCATTGTACCATACTGTAGTCTTTCGTTTAATGGAGCTCTGGATTGTCTCTGAAGTAAAGTAGTAAATGACTGGATCAAAGCAGCAATTGGTCACTGCCAAGCAGAGAGCAATGGGGTAGATGGTTCGGACCACTTGTTCTATATAGCATCCTTTTAGGATGTTGGAGCGCACCAGGGCGTAGAAAATGAGATTAACATTGTATGGAATGAAACAGAAGCAGAAAATGAAAAGATGTACGATGATCATCCTCAAGACCTTTGTCTTGTTAAGAGATCCCCCACGGTTGATGGTTTGGGGTCTCCTCAGCGTCCTTAACACCATGACTGAGCAAAACACATTGAGCATCAGAGGAAAAATGAAGCCCACAGTCTCAATGAACACTACCACCTTAGACAGCTCAGCCTTCCACTGTTTCTTCGAGTAGTTCTCAAAGCAGAAATTTGAGGTAGAGTTGGTGTTGTTTGGCGAAGTGGTGTCCAGAAGGAACCCTGTGGGTATACTGCCACAGAGAACCATCACCCACACCATAAGGCAGGCTAATTTGGCATTCCTCTTGGTTCGAATTCCTTTGGACCGGAATGGGTAAACAATAGCCAGAAACCTGTCAACGCTGATACAGCTGAGGAAGAGGATGCTCCCGTACATGTTGGTGTAGAACAGAGCCACGGAGATCTTGCAGAGCACGCTTCCAAAAACCCAATTCTGCTTGATAAAATATGCTATTCGAAACGGCAGGCTGAGGACGAAGAGAGAGTCTGAGACAACAAGGTTCATCATGTACGTCGTGGTTTCGTTCCTTATCTTCAGCGTACAGGTAAAAATATACATAGCCACCATGTTAAATAGAAGTCCGATTGCAAACACCAGGCTGAAGACCACGCTGTAGAGAGGGTACTTGAAGTCATCATTCTTGTCACAGCTGCCAGTGCTGTAATTCATCTTCAAATCAAGCTGGAAAGTCTGGAATGTTGTCCATGAAATGGGAAATAGTTCTTCACACAGTTGTGGTGAATTTGTTAATCAAGGCATGGTTCTCTGAAATGAAATGGAGATTACAGCTCAGCTGGTTTTCTTTTGTCACTAAACTCTTTGAGGAAAACCACACAGCAACTCAACAAATTACCTTCTGTTGACCTCTGAAGTCTTCAGTTTATATTTCCCGTCAGTTTGAGTCGAGTTGCAGCTCTCTTTACAACAGAAGAAATGTTTCCCCTCTCATAGAAGTGTCACGTGTTTCTCTCAATTATCAGTCCACTGGCTCTTCCTCTTCTTCTCTTGTGTGTTCCTGTCCAGACACCTCACAGCTCTCCATGTGGTTACCCAATCTGTATATGAAGCGCACGCAAAGAACTCTGAGGGCTGTTGAAACAGTGGGCGGAGCCTGAACTGGGGCTGAAGTCCTCCCTGTGATGCTTTGTTTCAACTTCATTTAAGATTTCATTCATCTAAACACGTTTTTTTAAACTAATATCACAATTAAGGGTGTGAACATTCATCACTGATATGTATTTACCAGTAAATATATTTTCTATATTTATCACGAGATTTAACTTTTATTCTTCTTCTATGTCACCTCTGTTATGTTTAGTATTATAAAATATACTTGTCCTATCTTGTAGTTTATAAACAAATAAGAGCCACAGAAACATTATATAAGCATAAATATGTTGGTGACAGAATTATTAAATCATTTAGCTGCTAAAATATAAGAAATTGCTGTAGAATTGCCACAAAACACTTAAAATATGTGAAAGTAGTTAATATCTTAGTCAGATCTTAGTTAGTTACATCTGTAGTTCATATCTTAGACCTTATTGCTGTTTTTCTTTTACATTTTAGTGTTGGATGTAACTGGGACCCTGTGTACACAATTTCGTCCCACCACATGTACCATATGGGGTGCAAATAACAAATAAAGAACCTTGAATCCTTGAAATAGTGTTCTTTCGAAATAGCAGTGGCGTCAGCAGGGTGTAACAAGCATGACATAAGAAATGTACTGTACAAGTAACATGTCGGTACGTGCAGCCAATGTTTATTTTCTTTTTTTTTTCAAATGCAGAGCAATAAACCACCAAAACCAAACTCCTCCCAAACCACCCCTCCATCCATTACCACCTTTACACACGCATACACACACTCCTTTCTACAAGTTCATCTGTCTTGCATCAGTTGCGTGTTAATATTTGCACACCTATTTAACAGGTTCATTAAATTCTGTCTTAACAGGTCTTGAAACCAGTCGAGCGTCTACACTTAATACTCTTAAATGGGTGAAGTGAAATGAGAAAAAAAAAATATAAAGTATAGTAGAAACAGCCTTTATTGTCCCACGGCTGTTAAATTCAAGTGTAACAGCAGCAAAAGATTCACACAAAAGTCCCTAAATGTTAAAAACAATATATAAAGAAATAAGATAAACAATATCAATAATATTATTCAATATGTGTTGGAACATTGATAAGGACAGACGGTTTACAGTACAGCAATATTGGGGGGGGGCTGGCTATTTCTCAAAAATGATTTTTTTTTCCCAAGTTCAAATACAATGTTTTTTAATCAAATGCAGATTAATATAAGGTCAACAGCACAATTAAATGCTCAGGATGAGAAGTATCAATTTGACTCACTAAAACAACAAAGAACAAACAAATATATATAAATAAATAAATTATATATAAATTATTGAAAGGAAAATAAGTGAGATTAAAACATTTCTGCATTTCTACTTGCAAGAGGCTTTGTTTTCATTCTCCAGATCAATACAGTGTTAAGAAATAGTAAAACACCACCAGTGACATTTGGTATATAAAATTATTAATGTTTGATCATTTTTTATAAGCAAATTAAAATAACCTGCTGGCAACCTAACTCCACAAACAAACAAAGAAAAAAACAAACTCACCAGTTCCTACCTGCAGCCAGCCTGCTTGAGTCACTGCACGGCTCATTTTCCAGACTCAAAAAAACCCAACAAAAAAACAGGAAGCACTTGAAAACTGCGCCCAGCATCTTCCCATTGTTTTGTAACGTCATGGAATAACTGCGCATGCACCATTATAACGAGAGTCTATGGATAAGATTCATGCGCCCTCAGAACAGGAAATACGTCGCCAATCAGAAAACGTTTTTTGAAACAAACAATATAACTCATCATTACTCATAAAATATTTATCTTACACAACAAAAAACATATATGCACATATTTCGAAATATTTTTATTTTGTTATTTCATTTGTATAATTTTTTTTGAAGTCTTCAATGTAAAATGGTGAAGAGCGCAAGAAGTTCCAGTGGGGCGGCGCCCTAGCGCCCCCTATTGGCCGGCCACCCCTGGGTTCTGTTGCACTTTTAAACGAGACCTTGCTGCAGCAAGGCGCCGGTGTAAACGCCATATTTGCATATTTTAAAAGTTTTTTGCTGATGAAGCCGAGAATCTGCACGAGCTGAACGCCTTCTCCGTCTTTTATTCCCACCTGTGTTTTTCAGCCTCTTGGAACCGGTGTGGATGGGTTCGAGGGCCGACCAAAGCTGATGGCCTGGAGAGACCGAGTGAAGAAGGAGCTCGGTGAAAACCTGTTCGACCAAACTCACGAGCGTCTCCTGGACAACACAGGCCTGCAGCAGAAGATGCAGAGCAACAGCCAGCTGGAGAAGCTCAAACCCATTCTGCTGCAGAAGTTTTTCCACTGACAGAAAGAAAAAAAAGCTTTTGTGTTTGATTTTTGTAACAAAATTCCCGTGTTGGTTTGAAATTAAATTAAAAAAATATTTGAACCAGATACTGTACCAAATATTTATTTATTTATTTATTCATTCATTTTTATAATAGTGAGATACAATAATTAAAATATATGTAATTGAAGAGAGAAAAGAATACATTAAAAGAAAATATTTACATAATGAATTACAGCAATTAACATATGTAATTGAAAAAGAAAAAACATATAAAGAAAAAACATAAAGAAAAAACATATAAAGAAGAAAATGTATAGCAGATGAAGAAATATTTTATTAAATCTGCTCCTTATTTATCTAATAGAATTTAGACATTTTCTATAATAATAACAGGTAAATAACTCAATCAACTTTCAATTGTATATATTACTCATTTATTTTAAATATTTAATACTGTACTTGTAAAAAATTGTTTACATGAAACATCAACATGAAAAACAAGCTGATTAACAAGAAAAGGGTTTTATTTTCATGCAGTGAATTTTCATTTGACTAGTTTTTGAATCTATTTTGAACACTTCGCTGTCGCAGTCCTTTGCGTCTGTTAGCATAATATCTCATGAACCACTGGACGGATTTGAATGAAACTCAAAAAGTAATCGTCGGCTGTACGTCTACAACTGACCAACGTTTGGAGTCAACCGAAATCAAGATGGCCACCACGGCTAATTGACATTGGCAAACGTAAGAGCGGCTTTAACTAAGCATTGAGTAGCTGTGGTAGTAGCTGAGTGAGAGTCATCCTCAACACACAGTCTGAAAACTGTTCCACCAAAAACAGCTGAACTGTCGTCTCTTTGCATAAAATTATGATTTTAGTAAATAATGTCATAAACATGGCAAACGTTTGATGAATGCATTTTATTCTTTGTGTAAAATAACAGAATCTGCAGGAGCTCTCTGACTGTTTTCACTTTCATCATATTTATAGTTTGTAAAAACTAATATTGGGCTTATAATATATGTTTTTTTAAACAATGTCCAATAGTGCATCATATTTCCAACATACTTTATTATAATAATATATTATTAATGGAACTAAAGCTTGAATGATTGTTATGTTCCAGTTTCAGAGCCTGAGAGTCACCGAGGAGCAGTTTACACCACAATGGTCCTCTTGTCCTACTGGGGACAAAAAGCTCTTTATCTGGATTAAAAAAAAAAATGTCAAGAGAAGATTCTTGGATTTCTAACTGAGCCTGAATTTACTTCTGACATGTTCACAGGTTAGGAATTATTTATGTCAACAACCCTAAAGTTGTTTATTTTTATTTGTTTATTTTATTTATTTCGAACAGACAGAAAAGACGATCAAGAAAGAAAAAGAAATAAAATAGGATAATACACACAAAAAAGTTAATACAAATAATTAACTGTCCCCAAGTGACATGCAAATTTTATGTTTTCTGTTCGAAAAGGAGCAGGTAGAAGATACAATATCTTATACAGTAATGTCCTGCCCCTTTCATACTCATCAATTTATAATCAAGTAACTGTAAAAATACCAAAACGAGACAACTTGTTTCCACTTTACATGATATTTAAAGATATACATTTATTTAAACACTATATCATCAATAGCATTTATATGCTTTAAAACACTCATCTTATAGAACATATTTTGAAATAAGCTCCTTTTTAAATCGTTTTTTAAGCTGGTTTATATTTGTTTATATTTGTACTTTTTTTTCAATTCACCATTCAATCTATTCCATACATTCCAAGGTTGTTTATTGTTGGTTTTAGAATGACAGAACCAGTACAATTGTGATGAATTAGAAATTAATTTAATTAATCACGCTCTCTCATCAGCTGTGTGCAATGCTGCCACCTGGTGGCCATTTAGAGAAACATTCTGTGTTTGTTGAATCACTTAAATCGCTCATTATTAATCCCACACGTGTGTAAAAACGATCAATTAAAACGAAATAAATAAAAATGCGGAAGTTTGAGAATTAATTCAATGTTAAACTAGTTTAACCATTTGTATCAAACAGTGAGAATAAGTTGTTAAAATATGTTTTTTATTAAATTAACGGATGCAAAATTCACCGCATGTAAAATCCAGCTGTTTATTGTTTTGATGGAGATGATTGCGCTGCAGCTGCTGCAGGACACGTGACCCGTCCCACGCAGGAAGATCCGGACCGGGTGGATCCTCCTCCCTGAGTCCAGTCCACAGGAACCCAACATGTCGTGCTGGGACCCGCTCGGTCTGTGTCAGTACCAAACCAACAAGCTGGTTCGGATCCGGAGCGTCCGGCTCGGTTCTCTCAAGTGGAGCCTGAACGGAGCCATCCTGCTCTTTATCTGGTGAGTGAGCGCGTGAAGAAGTCAGCCCCCGCATCTTCTCCCCGCAGGAGGGGCTCCTCCTCCTCCCCGCAGCTGCTGCAGCCTCAGCTCGTGCACTTCATGCACGCGCATTTGATTTTCACACGTCCTCATTTTTGTGCGTTTGTTGTGCAGGATTTTGAAAACGCAACTTTTTTTTGGCTCCTCAACAATTCCCTGCTCTGACATGAACATGAACTCTGTAGACTGTTTGAAGTTGAGCCGGTTAATACAATTAATGTTGCTTTGAGAAAAGCCCAAATCATCAACCCTCCACCTCCGTGCTGCACTCAAGGTTCCACATAATTGTATTGTGTTAGTTAAAAGCAAAAAATATATAATAATCTGACTTTATAACCTTATGTTTAACTAAGATAAAATTAATGAGTTAACCTAACTACTTCAAATCTCTTCAGATTGACAAAAGAGAAGCTAGTTGAACTAACTACACTTTTTTTTGTGTTTGTTGGACAAAGCAAACATTTCTTCTGTAAACTTATTTTGCATTTTTCCACTCAACATAAATAATGTTACCTTAACAACAAAAATTTGCTTTCCATCAACTGATACGTTTTTTTATTTCTACTATTTTTTTCTAGTTAAGTTAACTAAATTCAATTTTGTCAACAGTTTCCACACAAATGAATTAAGTAGGATAAGTAGGACCAGAGAGGATGCTAACGACAACAAGCTGCCTTTTTTGGACTGTTTGGTTCACATGGAGGGAGAGGACAGTCTTAACATTGAAGTTTACAGAAAACCAACCCACACAGACCAGTATCTTCTGTTTGACTCTCACCATCCACTGGA
>JARVJN010000453.1:24713765-24725809 GCA_031763805.1 Argolebias nigripinnis
AGCAAAGAAAGCTATGTTGTCTCTGTAAGTAGGTCTAGGGGGAAAATATTGATATTGTTTATCGACCAAATAAATTTTAACATATCGGCCAAAAATCCACTATCGTGCATCCCTAGTTTTTATCGTTGCATTTCAGATAGTTGTAATGTTTTATTTAATACGTAAAAATTGTTCTCACCTGTTTTTACTCTTTCGTTCATCATCACTTTCATATTCTGCAACAATAAGCTCTTCATCCTCTTGCTCCTCTACAGTTTCACTCCGTTCCTCTTTGCTTAGCTGAAGCAACTTAAATGCTTCATGCTCTTCAAAGCTCTAAAGTCAGAGTTAAACTCTTTAATTTCCTTTATTTATGTGCTTCATGGTGAATGTTGTGGCTGACGTTACCTTTCTTTTACTGGCGTACTTGAGGTGAGCATTGTTTCGAATCATCTCTAGTCGTTCTTCTCTCTTCCTCCTTTTCAACTCTTCCTCCTGATGCAAAAACATTTCAGTTTGAGTCAAAAGCAACAAAAAAAAAAAAAGGGGGGGCGAGGAAAAACAAATTCAGTTCCCGCTCACCTTCAGCTTCGACACTAAATCACGTTCAGCCTTTTTCTGGACAAAGTCGGTGATCCAGTCCAGCTCTACTGAGGAGCTGGTGTCGGAGGATGGAGGAGCAGAGGAGGAGAGAGCTGCTTCTCCTTCCTGCAGCAGAGCCGCTGCCTCCTGCTTCTTCTTCTCCTCATGATCTGTCAGCCAGCTCAGGGCCCCACAGATCAGACTCAGAGACTTGCCCTAAAGAAACATGCAGATGTGGGTCAACATTATCTATGCTGAATGATTTGACATGTTGTGTGTTTGTTAGCCTGCTCCATTAGCTAAATCTCTCATGAATCATCGACCAGAATCAATGACGCTGTCAGAAAGATTTCACTGGATACACATCTACAACTGATTAACCTTTAGAGTCAATCTGATTCAAGATGGCCGTGATAGCTACCGGTAGTTGGCCGTAGAAAATACAAATACAGTATGGCTATAACTCGGCCAATTTTTCAGATACAGTACAGTATTACCCTAAAATTGCATGTGGTAGTAGCTGACGGTCAATCACAACACATACTTGAAGCACTAATAGATCATGCCAGGTCAGAGGTGCCCAAAGTGGGGCCCGCGGGCCAAAGTTGGCCTGCCAAGCCATTTGAGTTGGCCTGCCAAGCCATTTGAGTTGGCCTGCCAAGCTGTACTCATTACTATATTAAAACTTGCTTTGAAGAATCAATGTGTTTTCACTCAGTCATTCAACCGATTGATTCAAGGATCCAAAGTTCTTTATTTGTCTATGTATGCAGGGTACAGGTTGACTTTAATGTTGGATGGAAAAGTCAACCCATTGACTAACGTATTTATGGGACTGTTTATTTATGTTCAAATTATTGTTGCTGTTGGACATGCTTTTTTTTTCATTTTGCACTACATATACATACTGAAATGCAAATGCTTCTTTCCTGGTCTTTAATTTATAAGCATAATTTCTCACCCCATCGATATTATATATGGAACAATGGAGACATTTTGTACAAACATAAGTCTTTATTCTTGGGAAATTGGTTTGAACATGGAATCATTTGAGTTCAGCAGCTATTTAATCTCAATGGTGTTTTAATGTCTTATTCTGAACTTCTGAACACGTTTGGCATTCCTATACCACCAAAGGAATACGCGTTTGTTTTTGACGCTATCTCATCTGGTGTTATAATGCTTCTTAAATCCTCTACAATTTCTCCATTGACTCCACCAAGTTTGAATCCTGCTGACTCTAGTATTGGTCAAATCTGTTTTTCCACTAAAAAGACAAAAAACAACCGTGATATACGTGCCTTATTCCAGAAGGACATGGTCTCTGTTCCTAATGTTGTCTCTTATTGGAATAACCTTGCACCAGACCTGAACTGGAAAAAAATCTGGTGCCTTCCATCTAAATATTTGGTTATTAATAAAATCAAAGAAGTATCCTTTAAGATTATCCATCATTTTTATCCCTGCAAGTCTTTCCTTCAAAGATACAAAAAGGACATTGACATGAACTGCTCATTCTGCCAACTCTGTGAAGAAGATCTCTGTCATTTATTCTGATCATGTCCTTTCTTATGTACGTTCTGGCAACATATTTGCACTTTTATTTCCAAAAATATTCTTGTTGACTTTTCCCTTATTTATGTAAATGTTTTGTTTGGATTCTTTCTTATCCCATGAATAAAACAAACCATTATTATATTATCAAACTAATTTTATTAGTTGCAAAATACCATGTACATAAATCTAAATTCTCATATCAGAAACCTTGTTTGTTGGTCTTTAAAGAGGAATTCAAACAATATACTGTATTAGAACACTTCAGTACTCAAACAGTAGTAAAGCCATCAAAACTACATGCTTTGTGTACTCACTTCAACATTTTTGTGACTTAACTTTTTTCTCTTTACATATATATTGATATGTGAGCATGTATGTATATGTATAAATACACTTCTCCTTGTTTGTGTGGCATTATTCACTTGTTCATTTTGTTCTATAACATTGATATTGTGTCTACTGTTTTGTTAACATTTTTATTATCAATAAAAAAAGATTAACAAAGATCAGAACCAGACCTGGTTCTGATCTTTGTTCAGACACTGGTCTCCATGGAAACGCTCTGGATGTTAAGAACACGCCCAGCAGCTCTATGATTGACAGCTCTCTGAGCCAATCGAGCCTCAGCGCGTGAGCGTTCAGTGGTTCTGGTCGGGTTTTTGAGCTGCAGATTTATCGTCAAACATCTGGAACACCTGGACTCATTCTGAGCAGAACCAAGTCCTGATGCTTCTGGGTCAGAACCTGGTTGAGTTGGGTCTGGCTCGGATTTAAACAGTATCAGAGTCAAGTTATTTAAAGTTTTATTGAACTGTAAAAAAACTGTTAAACCTAAATAAAATACAGAACCAGAACCTTTAAACCCTGTTCTGGGTTCTGTCCCTCAGGTGGTCCATCACGTCTCAGATGCCGTGTCCCGTGGCGCCAGGCTGCTGAAAGGAGGAACCCGTCTGAGCGGTTCCTTCATGGAACCAACTCTGCTGGCCGACGTCACCACAGACATGCTGTGCACCAAGGAGGAGACGTTTGGACCGTTGGTTTCGGTCATCAGGTCCGTCTGATCCTTTGGCTCCATGAACTCTCAGTGAAAGAAGAAAACCTGAACAGTTTGAAGTTTGGACCGACAGTCTGTTTGTGGTTGCAGGTTCAAGACCGAGGAAGAGGCGCTGGCTGTGGCGAATGGAACAGACGTTGGACTCGCAGGTCAGAACCCATTTCTGTTTTCATCCAGAAAAAGACAACCTGTCACCAGGAGCACAAGCCAGTGGACCTCTGGTTCTGGTCCCAAGCCCGGGTAAATGGTGAGGGTTGTGTCAGGAAGTGCATCTGACTTTGACCAAAACCATAATGTGAGTTCATCAAAGTGAAACCAGACCGGATCGGTCGAGGTCCGGGTTAACAACGACCACCACCGGTGCTGTTGACAAACAGAGTGCTGGTGGAAACTGTTACTGTCAGTTGAAGACCCCGAGGAGGGAAACGTGTCAGGAGACAGAGGGAGAAGAGGAAAGTGAAGAATGTAGGACTGAGGGTTGCAACTCTAAATGTGGGGACAATGACAGGTAATGGTAGAGAGCTGGCTGAAGGTATTTGTAAATTATCTAACAATAAACAGAGCAAACATTTCTGTGTCCGATCTCGAATCTAATCTTGTTTAATATTATTTTGACCAGTTCATGTCATAATGAAGAAAGATTTCACATCTTAGTCTGTGATTGCAGTAATTTGTTGTCTCAAAATTCTGAGTAAAAGTCAGAATTCTGATTTTTTTACACTATCACCCTAATCCTGTTTTGTAAAATTATAATCTGAAAAACAACTACATGTTTTAAAATCAGTTAACATGAAAGGAGGTGGGAAGGTTTCAGCAGTCAGTACAAGGTTTAAGGCTTTTAAATAACTGACTGCTGTGGGAATGATGGTTCATATTTTTTGATCTGCAGTAAGAAATCCAGACTGTATCCACCAGAGGTCAGCATGAGACTGTGTTCAGGTGCCTCCAGGGTCCAAAACCTGGAATAGTTTTCTTCAGACCAGGATCAGTTCACTGTACTGTAAGCCAAAAAAAAAAAAAAAAAAATTAGTGTGAGCTGTTTTCTGGTTGGCATTAAGACGTAGAGTTTTTGTACAGGATCTGTACAATGAGACTAAACTTTCCGTATGGTAAATGTGAGCTGTTTCCATCTGAATCAGACTGGATCCACTTTGATCCAAGGGTCTGAACAAAGAGCCCAGGCTCTGAAGGAGGCCGGCCGGCCGTGAGGGGGATCAAATTGGACCCTCTGACAAAAGAACAAGCTCCAAATACCAGTCCACTCTGCAGCTACCATTTTTTTCTTAAAGCAAACACAGAAGGAGCCCGGCTCTGAAACGCAGAATAGTTCATTTTGAAACTCGGATCTTAACATCTGCAAACAGTGAACTTCCAACAAAAATAAATTAATATTAACTAGACTGCACGTCCCTCAAAAAATACAGTGTGAACGCTTGAAAGCTGCTGAACGAGCTAAAGCTGACTTGAAACCCACCAAGAACTGAAAAATGGAAAGATGAGCTGAAAAGAGCACAAAAAAACAGCAGAAAAAACACAATAAAGCTGGACTAAAATACAATAAAGTTGTAAATAAATACAGATGTAATACAGTTACACAATAAAATTGAAATGAAGTATAATAAAGTTGAAATAAAGTACAATAAAGTTGTAAATAAATACAGTTACACAATAAAATTGAAATGAAGTACAATAAAGTTGAAATAAAGTACAATAAAGTTGTAAATAAATACAGTTATAATACAGTTGTATGCTTGTAATACAGTTACAGAATACAATTGAAATGAAGTACAATAAAGTTGTGAATAAATTCAGTTTTAATACAGTTGTACAGCTGTAAAACAGTTGTAAATACAATAACGTTGAAATAAAGTACAATAAAGTTTAAACTAAATTAATCCTGGTGAGTGCTCAATAGTCCAGGTAGAAAAATCTAAAAGCTAAGTCAGTCTGGACATTCAAAAAACAAAAACAAAAAAAATGTAGAATATTTCGTCTTTCATCCAAAAGACTTCCTCAGTCTGAACAAGTATTTCAGATGAAAGACGAAATATTTCTACATTTTTTTGTTTTTTGAATGTCCAGACTGACTTAACTTTTATAGGTAAAAAAAAAACTGTTTTAATTCAGTTGTACAGTTGTAAAACAGTTATGCAATAAAGTTGAAATAAAGTACAATACATTTGCAAATAAATTTAGTTGTAATACAGTTGTAGAGTTGTAATACAGTTGTAGATTTGTAATACAGTTGTACAGTTGTAATACAGTTGTACAGTTGTAATACAGTTATACAATAAAGCTGGAATAAAGTACAATAAATTTGTAAATAAATTCAGTTGCAATACATTTGTAAATAAATACAGTTGTAATACAGTTGTACAGTTGTAAAACAGTTGTACAGTTCTAATACAGTTGTACAATAAAGTTGGAATAAAGTACAATACATTTGTAAATAAATACAGTTGTAATACAGTAGTAGTTTTAAAACAGTTGTACAGTCCTAATACAGTTGTACAATAAAGTTGGAATAAAGTACAATAAATATGTACATAAATTCAATTGTAATACAGCTGTACAGTTGTAAAACAGTTGTACAGTTATAATACAGTTGTACAGTTCTAATACAGTTATACAATAAAGTTGGAATAAAGTACAATACAGTTGTACATAAATTCAGTTGTAAAACAGTTGTACAGTTCTAATAGAGTTGTACAATAAAGCTGGAAATAAGTACAATAAATTTGTAAATAAATACAGTTGTAAATAATACAGTTGTACAGTTGTAAAACAGTTGTACAGTTCTAATACAGTTGTACAATAAAGCTGGAATAAAGTACAATAAATGTGTACATAAATTCAGTTGTAATACAACTGTACAGTTGTAAAACAGTTGTACAGTTGTAATACAGTTGTACAGTTCTAATACAGTTATACAATAAAGCCAGAATAAAGTACAATAAATTTGCAAATAAATACAGTTGTAATACAGTTGTACAGTTGTAAAACAGTTGTACAGTTCTAATACAGCTGTACAATAAAATTGGAATAAAGTACAATAAATTTGTAAATAATTAAGCTGTAATACAGTTGTACAGTTGTAAAACAGTTGTACAGTTATAATACAGTTGTACAATAAAGTTGGAATAAAGTACAATAAATGTGTACATAAATTCAGTTGTAATACAGCTGTACAGTTCCAATACAGTTGTACAATAAAGTTGGAATAAAGGACAATAAATTTGTAAATAAATACAGATGTAATTTGTACAGTTCTTATACAGTTGTACAATAAAGTTGGAATAAAGTACAATAAATGTGTACTTAAATTCAGTTGTGACACAGCTGCACAGTTGTAATATAGCTGTACAGTTGTAATACAGTAGTACAGTTGTAATACAGTTGTACAGTTCTAATACAGTTGTACAATAAAGTTGGACTAAAGTACAATAAATTTGTAAATAAATTCAGTTGTAATACAGTTAGTTGTAAAACAGTTGTACAGTTGTAAAACAGTTGTACAGTTCTAATACAGTTATACAATAAAGTTGGACTAAAGTACAATACATTTGTAAATAAATTCAGTTGTAATACAGTTAGTTGTAAAACAGTTGTACAGTTGTAATACAGTACAGTTGTAAAACAGTTGTACAGTTCTAATACAGTTGTACAACAAAGTTGGAATAAAGTACAATACATTTGTAAATAAATACAATTGTAATAAAGTTGTACAGTTGTAATACAGTTGTACAGTTGTAATACAGTTGTACAGTTCTAATAAAGTTGTACAATAAAGTTGGACTAAAGTACAATAAATTCGTAAATAAATTCAGTTGCAATACAGTTAGTTGTAAAACAGTTGTACAGTTGTAATAGTTATACAATAAAGTTGGAATGAAGTAAAATAAAGTTGTAAATAAATACAGTTGTAATACAATTGTAAATACAATAAAGTTGGAAAAAAGAAGCAGATAAGATCATGAAAAAGCTAAAATTAGCAAAAGTAGCTGAAAAGGCAGCGAAAGCTGAAATCAGCTGAATGAGGCTGAGCACAAGCTTGCTGAAATTAATAGAAAGGATCTGAAATGAGCACAGAAAGCTGACGTATCAAAAAGCAGCCGAAAGCTTGCACACACACAAAAAAAGCTAAAATTAGCAGACAACTAACAAAAAAATTGCTGGAAACACAAAAACCCACCTCAGAATTAACAGAAATAAGCTGCAAAACAGCTGAAATTAATAAAAGCTTAAAGGCGCTGAATGAAGGAGAAAGAAGCAGAAAAAAGTTGAACAAGAATTAAGCTGAAATGAGCAGCTCAAAGGGTGTGAATGATACAGAGCTCCATTCAGTTTCAATGAGAAAAACATGGCCGACAAAGCTAAATATTTCAAAAAGTAAAACTTGCACAAATACCAAAAGTCCCAGCAGGAATGAGCTGAACGTTTTGAGACATGAATTGTTGAAATAGAACAAAAACTGAGGAAACAAGTTACGGGCTGAAGAAAGACAACAACGTACGAAAAGAGAAAAAGAGTCTCAATAAAATTCAAGATGGTGGAACATAACCTCGGTTAAAGAAAAAATAAACAAAACATGGAAACTAACTGTAGAGCTCTTTTTTTCCGGGTCTTGTGTGTGGCTGGAGGGGCAGACGCAAATTTCCACAGAGGACTGAACAAAAAGAGGAAAAGGAACAAAAACAAAATCTTTCCTGACAGAACAGTTGGAGCAACACGAGCCGAAGTTCTCAACGTGACGCTCTCTTCGGGAATGATTTTTAGATTGCAGAGCATGAATTATGGATGGTATCAGCTGGCTCTGCAGATTGTACCTCATCTTTTAGATTTTATTTGTCTGATTCTCAAGAACTCATCTCTGTAATGTGATCAAACTCCTCAAGAAAACTCCAGTATCTAAAAAAAAAAAAAAAAAGATGACGTACAAAAAGTTGTGGAAACGCAAAAATAAAAAATAAAAAAAAAGCACCAGAACACAAACTTAAGCTGCGATTTCACCGGTAACTAATTTTACCATGACCCTGTTGATCCAGCAGGAAAGTTTTTATGTTTTTATTCTGAAAAATAATGACGGACATTTTGACCAATTTAAAAACCCAAAATGCATACAGTTGATTTGACCGACGCTGAGCTAAACGTTGACGCAATAGGAGCCGAGAGTCATTCACTGAGTGCGTCATCTCAACAGATTTAAGCTAAAATGGTTGTTTCTCAACTTGAGATGATTTTAGATTGAAACTCTGGGGTGGAAGGTGGCGGATGATGCACATTTCTTCAAGAAATGTTAGGCCTTTATTGTGAAGAGACATCTAACTTCCTCAGATTACTTTTGGCGCTCAGCTGATTCGATGGTTTGAGCTCGGACTGGTTTTAAAACGGGGAGTTTTACACAAAATCTAACAGACTCGGGTCGGGACGTGCTTTTCTGGCAAGACGATGTAATCAGTTGTGGCACAAAAAGTACATTTGAGCTTTTCTTTCGGCGAAATGAATAACTCTGCTGCCTTCTGTGGAAACGCAGGACACTTTTGGTGGTTTGAGATCAGCGCCGCAGCCGACAGAGGAGCAGAGGGAAACTTTTACGTTTGGTTCTGTTTATTTACACTTCCTGAAGTAGAACTAAACCCGTCAGCTGACATAAAAACTCTGTTCAGCTCCAGAGTAAAGTGGCCATTAATTCACAAAACTGGTTGAAGACAACAATTTAGATATGAAAAGAGGGAAGAGGAAGTTTGAGCTTGTCATCATTGTATGTTCCCATACTGGTGAACTTAGATCTCTTCATTTAGCCCATCACACCTGAGATACACCCAGGTGGAGCAGTGGGCAGCTATGCAAGTGCCCGGGGAGCAAATAGGGATTGGGGGTCTTGCTCAGAGACACCACGGCATGTGGGAATGGCTGGGAGTTGAACCCCGACTTTTTGATCCAAGGTCGGCTGCACTGCCTCTACCCCATCTCAGCCCTAACGCAAAAATCACGAAAGCCGAAGGACAGCCAAAGTCTGTTGAAGTGGCTAAATCTGAGTGTCAAAAATAAAACAAGCAGGATATGATCTAAAATTAGCAAAACAGTAGCTAAAACTAAATCCAGTAAAAGAGTATCTAAAACCAAAAATTAGAATCCAAACTAAAAAGGTTAGTAAATCATTAGTTAAAATCTAAAATAAGCCCAGTAGTTAAATACAAAGACTAGCGAAACAATAACTAAAACTTAATATTAACTTAATAGCAGCTAAAAACAAAAACTTAAAACAGTATCCAAAATCTAAAAAGAGCAAAACAGTAGCTAAAACCCAAAATAAGCACAAACCCACAAAATATTGGCAAAATAGTAGCTCAAATTTAAAATGAACTACCTGTATATAGTAGCTAAAATAGAAAAAAAGTAGCCCTTATCTAAAACTAGCAAAACAGTAGCTACAAGCAAAAGTTTGTGCAAAAGTTAAAAGTTTATCAAAACAGTAGCTAAAAACATTAAATTAGTACAGTTGTTAAGAGTTAAGACTAGCCAAATAGTAGCTGCATTTTATTATTAGCTAAATAGTAGCTAAAACCAAAAATTTAAAGAATAGCCAAAACCTAAAACCAGCAAAACTCAGCATAAGTTAAAAAGATTAGCAGGACAGTAACTAAAACCTAAAATTTACACAATAGCTAGCTAAACGGTAGGACTGGCAGCACCTTGCATGGCAGGCTACCGCTACCGGTGTATGAATGTGTGTATGAATGGGTGGATGGCTGGTACTGTGAAGCGCTTTGGGGCCCCTCATAGGGGGCTAGAAAGCGCTATATAAGTAAGCTCCATTTACCATAAACATTAGATAACTTTTTTAATTAGCTAAACAGTAGCTAAAACCTAGAATTAACCAAACAGTAGCCGAAATCCGAAACCAGCAATACCGTAGCTAAAACCTAAATTCTGCACAATAGTTAAAAACTACGACTGACAAAACAGCTAAAATTTAATACAGGCTAAAAAAGTACAGGTAGATGAAACCTAAAATTAACAAAGCAGTTGAGAAAAACAGTAGCTAAATGCTAAAATGAGCTCAGCAGTAGAAAAAAAACTTAAATCATCAAAACAAACAAAAAGTTTTTAAACAAATTTCGATGAAACAAACAAACCATCGTTAAGCATAGTAAAACGTACAAGTCACAAAAAACAAAAGTCACGGCTTGTTTGTTGAATTAATTTGATGCCGGTAAACATACAGAAGAAACTTTGAACAGCAGAACAAAAGTGTGAAGGTTCGACATCACACATTCTGTAATCCTTGTGGTGGGAGCCTTCATGATGAATGATAAACTCGGATTATTAATCCCAGAACAAAGTTCACTAAATAGAATCATTTAAAATATTCTGCACGTATGAAACTTTAGCTCTTGTTCAGTTTCAAAATTCTCTTTTTAGCGTTCTCTGCATCTATTGATGTGATGGCAGAGAACAATTTAAAGGTTTATAAATTAGCGTTCACATGAGACGGGATTAAAATCTTGAGATTGAAGTTTTAACATGTCCGTAGTCCACTCTGGGTAGCCGTTAGCTCGTTGATCTTGTGAGAATTACATTTTATTTCCCTCACCTGAAGTTGTTCACAGAGCTATTAACAACAGGTAAGATATTAATTGCTCATAACACATCCACATAACTCCACTTTAAAGCCTCTGAATTACCTGAGTTTAAAGATAAATCTGGGAAGATGTGAGGAAGCGATGAACAATAATTGTTAATTTGCCTGTTAGAACAGACAGAAAACGTAACGAGTTTTAAGAGTCACCAAACAGAAGGCTGTGTCGTGTGCCAATATCGAACCTTGTGTCGTAATCTGATACGTTTCCTCGCCGAGCTCCTAATCGGTCCTGCACACCCACACACGGGTTTCCAGCTGCTCTGATCAGACGTCTGCTCAGACTGATAGTAGGTGGAAACAGATTACATGTACTTCTCAAATCCTCTTCCTGAACAAAAATATAGAAGAAGTCAGGAATCCAACTCTCTGCCAGTCTGATGAAAGCTGCTTCTGTCTGAGAGCGAAAAACAGACCAAAGGTCCGACCAGTGACAGCTGAAGATCACGGAGGAGTCCAGACTCCATGGCTGTGTTTGTCTGCAGCATTTTTGATCTGTTTATTGTTTCTGCTTCAACTCATGACATGGAAAACCAGAGGAAGTGTCCAGCAGATATCCTTACTTTGATCCAAACATACATCACATTATTTCTATTCAAATCATTTATAGAGTTTTATTTAGCTGCTGCTCTGCACAGGGTTTAAAACTGTGGCCTCATGGGTCATTTTGACCTGAGGGCAGCAGGAGGGATAGACTTTGAGTCTATCCTAAATGAAACGAGTGGTACACTGATGTCCCCCTCACTGAGGGATGTGAATAGTGAATGTTTGTAGTTTTTGAGATGAGTGTTTTTTCTGGACTGGAGTTGAACAGAGAATGGAAGTAAACCGTAATGTTTTTGTGAGCAGAGGTAGGTCTTTGTTTTGTCTGGTGCGCACAGAGTGACAGATCCTGACGATCCTGGATCCACCATCAGGTACAAGGAAGGAGCCAGGGGGTGGCCAATGGTTGCCTTGGTTGCCATAAATTAATCTTTGGGCACCCCAATCAGTTGACAAAACATTATATTTTGTCAATATATTCAAATGCTCAGAGTTTACATAGCCAACTTGAATTTTGATGTGACAACACAATTTCTGATAGTGGCCGAAGCCGGTACCTCACTTACCGTATTTTCCGGTGTATAGGTCGCACCTGCGTATAGGTCGCATTGTCCAATTATAGCCCAAAAATTGGAAAAATCCAGAAATAGGTCGCACCTACGTCACCGCCGACGTAACGCGTCATCC
>JARVJN010000453.1:24908745-24920144 GCA_031763805.1 Argolebias nigripinnis
ACAATACTGTATTCTTCCGCCGCAGCGGCCGCTGCGTAACTCGAAAAAAGGCTGTTCATAGTAAATGGGAGATGTGTCGTAACTACGAAACGTCGTAACTCGAGACCGTCGTAACCCAAGGACTACCTGTATATACACACACACACACACAATGATTTAGGGCTCTAATAATCAATTGTTAGGCTGATGGTCCTCCTTTTGCATATTCTGGTTGTCAGCAGCAAACTGGTTGGTCCGCTATGACATTTATGACTGAGTATTCTTGCAGGGTTTCAGACTTAAGACGTCTTTTTGGATAAAAGACGAAACGTTTCAACAAAGAAGAACACATCAGGATGGCCTGACTTAACTCTGTTAGAATAATAAAATTTGCTTTTTCAGAGAGAATGTTCACGTGTGGACAGCCACTTGAAAAAGCTTGCATATTGACTTTCTGTTATTAAATGTTCCTTTGCCTTTGATTTCATGTTTATTGCTGGGGGGGGGAAATCAGCTGTTATACGTGTAGTGCAATCTGGAGCACTTTTCACAGAATTGTACTATTATTCCTGCTTCAATACTTGATGTGAATAAGCATGGTGATGTAAAAATGTTTATAATAATGTTGGTAAATATTTTAGATTAAAGTTGTTTTAAGACTGCTGCTGTCTGGATCAGACCAGTCGTTATCTTCTCAGTCTGGATGGAAATACACTAAAATAATTTAAAGCGCTGTCTACAACAGGAGGGTAGTAACTTTTCAAAACCTTTCCACAGAAATGCACATCAAAACACCTGATAGTGTTAGTCATTAAGAGTACAAGTGAAATTGTTTCAGTTTTTATCTTTCTGGAAACTTGGAATTAATCCGACCCTCACAAACTGATAATCTGTCATAACAGATTACATTCTACATGATACGAAAACTGTCCAGTAGGAAAAAAAAGAAAAAAAGTATTGTACATTTTGGACACTGTTTGTTATTATTATAGGGGGAAAATGGTTATTATAAATTGTAGAAACATAAAGATGAATGTGATTTTTGCACAGTTTTCCTAGAGGGAGCCCTTTTTGTATTATTTTATTTTCACACAAAAGTCCCCATGAATTCAGCAAAAAAAAAAAAAAAAAAAACTGGGATCGTTTTGCTCTGTTTTACACAGATGCTTGCAAGAAGTTTCGTCCTGTAACACACACACTCAAAGAATGGTCTCTTTGGCTCCCCAGGTACTCTGTGGCTTTAATGCCTGCAGGCAAAACACATGCAGACCCATTTGCAGAGACAGACAGAAATACACAGACAGAGGGAGAGAAATGCATAATGCTGATTTAAAATGTCTAGGCATGGAAAACTATAGAGCACAAACGTTGCAATGCACCTGATGACTTCATTTGTTTTTCCTTTTGCATATTTCTTTGTGCATCTTCACAAAACAACTTTTCTCCTGAATGCTGTGTTTAACCTTAACTTTGGGCCACAAGAGGGGAAATGAAGACATGTGTGTAGATTATAGAGGAGGTCTTGTGTTGGGGCTGTGGGCAGTGTTTGAAAAGGAGGAATGTATAAGACAGTGGGCAAACATCACTGGTAAAACACACTCACTCCTATAGTCTGAGTCCTGCACTGCTCCCAAGGGCTTCACTGAGGATTTCAGACTGCCCGTCTCTGCTCTGTAGCCACTGATCAAACAGGTAAGTGTCAGTTTGCTGTCTTTATCCCGTCTACTTCCTCTTTGTGCACGAGAGGCAGAGCTGGAAATGATCACAACTACAACGCGTGCACGCTTCATGACAGTAATCTCTTGGCAACGCATTCCAGCGTGCGCTGCACGGCATCTAAAGGCACCTAACCCCAAACACGTTCGTCAAGCTAAACGTCCAAGCTTTTTTCCTGCAAAACCGGCATGTTGTAAAACACGTCTGCGTGTGCACGTCTGGAACTGCCCGTCGTGGATGTTACTGTAACACCTCGTGCAGACAGGAAAGAAACACAATATTTTCATCAGTGATGCCAAGAAGCTTCACTTCTGATCTGAACTTGTGATGCAATTCAAAACAGTGAGCTAGACTTTTTTTAAATATATTGTTATACATGTTCAATGATCTTTAAATAGTTAAAGTAGCTTAAAGTTTAAAGCAAATGTTCAGATTTCTTAAAGGTTTTTTTTTTTTGTGGAGAACATATATCTTACCCGTATATCTTTTTAAACAACCTTGATTTGGAGAAATAGAATTTAATTCTTTTTTAAATGTATTTATTTATTCTTTTTATAGATGGCCTCCCTTCTCACCTTACAGCCATCCTCTTCACACCAATAGGAATTTTTTAATAGGATAGAAAGAAAGGAATGACGGAAAGTAAGACTACAAAATATAATAAATATACACAAAGAGAGCACAAGGCAAATACACCCGACCGCTGTCTGTAAACTTGCAAAGAACATAGAACACAGCAACAAAATACATATGTATAAAGGACAGAATATTCATAGCTTTGCAGTAGATTTCTATAAATATATACATATCTATACCTTCATTTATATACTGTACATATATACATATGCATGCATATGCAGTCACATTTACCTATCTACATACGATACCTGCGTGTGCATCCCTGCATCTATGTGTGTGTGGTTCTGAGCATGCATAAGTGAATAAGGCTTCTCCAATAGAACATTCAATAGTGACCATGAAGCATCAGAGACCCGACCCCCAAGACCTGAGGCAGACAAAGGGGGGACCAGACCCCAAGACCCCAAGAGGGACCCCGAGCGCGGAGCCCCAGGGCCCCCCAAACAGGACGAACCACTCACCCAGATCCAACCATAGGGGAGAACTGGAAGAGCCCCACCAGCGACTACACACAATGAACCCCCGCGGCCAACAGCGACATACTCACAGGCCCCTGCCGGGACCCGCTGCACTGACGTAGCTCCAGACCTAGGCACCAAGGCCCGGGCACAGAGGACGCACACCCCTCAGGCCCAGGCCCGACAGGACCAGAGGACCCGAGCCCCACCAGGCCGAGCCGACACACGCCCAAGCGCCCAGCCCCCGACACCGAGGGCCCCAAGCACGCCGGCTGACCAAGGCACACCCCACTAGGGGGCCGCGTGGTAGGGGCGCGACACTAAGCATGTCACTTGTTCTTAACCGATAAGCCCTTTAAAAATGTGGTAATTAATTCTTAACGCTTTCCTTCCAAGTTTTCCTGCTGTCAGCATGACTACCAAATATTCCCCCATTTTAACTCTTTGACACACTTGTGTCCATTCCAGTAGACTTAAATCACAACTTTATTTTAATAAAACATAACACTGAGGTAATGATATTGTTTTTCATCGCTTTGAATATTAGTTTTCAGTTTGAATCTCTTTTATAGATTTACTGGTAGATCTTGTAATACATTTTGGTTTCAAACACAAAAAACATTTATAATTCACATTTTTTATCATCCTAAAATGTCAAACTGCTCAGACTTATTACTGTTTTCTGCTGCTGTCCTACAGAGGGAGCTCTTGTGTTAAAATACATTTACTGTACACCACCTCTGAGAAGTTGAGGAGTTTATTTTTTATTTTATTTTTTGCAACAAAAAAAATTTAATAGACTGAGTAGGGTTCACTTTGATGAAACTATTCTGCTGCATTATTATCAGTACATTTGCCACTCTGTTGCTTTTCATTGCATATGTACAAATATTTAGAATTACATTTTGCTTAATATCAATACTTTAATATAAAATGGCTTGCAGCTGTTGAATGAATCAGCATAAAAGGTTTATGTAACTTGCATTTCTACCAAAAGGCCTTATTTATCAGTCAGATATGAGGATTTTAAAGAATCACAGTGAAGGTTAGCCTTGTCGTCGTAGCTGCTTACGGCTCCAAAATATTTGAAAGTTAAGGATATATAATGCAATATCAATGTTGTAAAAGACGATAATAAATAGTCATTTATATCTTCGTTTTAGTTTTTATGGCCAATCAGATGCTCTCACATTGGTCTTGATGTCCACACTAGATTCAGATGATGGTGGCTGAAATTACATTTTAACAAATGATCAGAGTTGTGCACAGTTCTGCTAATCCGCAAACTGCTAACAGCGGAACTAATTTTTTTGTTTAGCATATAAGCAGTTTAGTGTATTTTGTGCTAATTTTGGAAACTGTTAGCAGAATTAGCTTCAGCTAAATTAGGTTTAGCCAATTTTAAGTCTAACAAAACTCACAAGCTTGTTCCTGTCTGCTGTGGGCGTGTCTCAAAGAGTCCATTAGGCACGCTATTGGCTGACTACGTGTACACATAACAAGATGTGATTGGTCGACACAGCTTCAAAGGAGACAAAGATGTGTGACATTGACTGAGAGTCATCCAACATAGTTTTGTGCTAGCTTTCGCTATTGTTTTAACCTGTTTAGTGGTTTAATGTTTGCGAAGCTAATTTTTTAGTTAGCAGAAAATGACTTAGTGAAGTTTGGGTTAGCTGTGCCCAGCTGTGCTGTGTGATGAAATTTTGGAGTCAATCCAAATAAGAATGGCCAACACAGCTAATCAACATTAGCAAACGCACACAAAAAAGGATATAACTCATTCATTTTTACAGATTTGGGGCTAAAAATGGGTGTAGTAGCTGATAATCATCCCTAACGCATATGCAAAGTGCTAAAAAAATAGCACAAGATTTTAGCTTAAAACTTTTGTACTCCCTGCTGCAGTTAACCCTCTTGGTTTGTCAATTCAAGATGGTCGCCACAGCTAAATAGATAATTTTTTAACTTGCGCCCACCCACGATGCTGTCACGCTGAGTGGAACTCAAACTTGTGAGGAACCAGAGTTGTTTGCAGCCAAACAACCAACATGATTTCCACTCTTTACTGTTCAAATATCATGTGAAGGGACTGAACAGCAGGCTGCTGCCGGGTTTGATCTCATCACAAACTAATCTGCTTCCCGGTCTCCTTCAGAGAGATCACAACATGCGCTGCATCTCTGACGCTGGGTGTGCAAGCGCATCTTGGCTTTCGTATTAACAAATGTCCAACAGCCCAAACCATCTAATTCTCGGGCTCTGTGCTTGGACCACGCAGGTAAATTAGCCCCAACCCCAGCTTGCTGTGAGGCCCCTCCAGGCCATCGCTCTCACTTAGATGAAACCATCACTAAAGGTTTGTTTTATTTATTTAGGCAGAACAGGCATAAATCTCCATCATCTCTCATATACGTTATCAACTCAATCATCTTGCACTCCTTGCAGAAGTTAATAGAGGCTCTGGAGCTTTTTCTATGAGTCAATTAAGGAGCATCAAGCTGGAGCTACAGCACAGCAGGACTGACGTGGGTTGTGAAATAAATTATATAGAACAAATTTCTTTTGTGCTACAGAAAAAAATAAGTTGCCAAGTCATTTCAATCACACACAGATTTGTATACATTTACTTTAAGATAAAATGTTGATTAAAAAGATGAACAAACAAGAAGCCAAAATTAAAGACTTGTAAGATCATTAACTTATCAGCCATGCCCTCAACCATAGAGCCTGGAATAAGAAGAAAAGTGCAGAAGTCTTTGTTCAGGTTATGCTAATGGCTACAGCCAAATGAGGACACATTTAAAAAATAAATATGGCTTATCAAAGAACACAAATCGACACTAACATGTTGTTTTTGAGAAAGAGTTATTTAAAGACTTGAACAACATTAATAAAAAATAAAAACAACAAGCTCCTGTTTGGCTAGCCAATAGCCCAACCTGTAGCCTGGCTGTTAGCCTGGCCTGTAGCCATTACAAAATGTTTATTTTATTTATCTAATATATTATGTTTTCTTTTAATTTTAGTTCATTATTTAAAAGCTTCCCTTCCTGTGGGCCCACCATATGCAGGAGGGGCCACAAAAGTCAGGTGCATGATGCCATGGGCAGTGGCCGAAGGCGAGGGCCTTGGCATTCTAACCCTGTCTTACCAATGTTGGCTCTTGGGACATGGAACGTAACATCTCTGATCGGGAAGGAGCCTGAGCTTGTGCGTGAGGTTGAGTGGTACCGACTAGATATATATGGGCTCACCTCGACGCATAGCATGGTCTCCTTGAGAGGGGCTGGACCTTATTCCACTCTTGCATTGGTGTAAAGCTGGTGTGGGTCTGCTTATACACCCCCCACCCCCCCCACCCCACCCCGACTTGGTGTCTGTGTTTTGGAGTTTTCCCTGGTAGATGAGAAGGTGGCTTCCCTGCGCCTTCGGGTGGGAGGACGGGCTCTGACTGTTGTTTGTGCCTATGCGCCGAACAGCAGTTCAGAGTATCCAGCCTTCTTGAAGTCCATGGCAGGGGTGCTGGAAGGTGCACCAGTTAGGGATTCCATTATTCTGTTGGAAGACTTCAATGCCAATGTGGATAAAGACATTGTGACCTGGAGGGGCACGACTAGGAGGAATGGCCTCCCTGATTTGAACTCAAGCGGTGTTCTATTTTTGGACTTCTGTGCTAGTCATGGTTTGTCCATCACGAACACCATGTTGGAACATTAGGGTGTCCATAAATGCTTGGCACCAGGATGGCCTAGGCTGTAGATTGAAGATTGACTTTATAGTTGTGTCATCTGATTTGTTTTGGACACTCGAGTGAACAGAGGAGCTGAGCTGTCAACTGATCACTACATGGCAGTGAATTGGATCAGATGGCGGGGGAAGATGCTGGACAGACCGGGTAAACTCAGGCATTGAGTTAGAGTGGGCCATGTTCCACCCCTTTATTGTTGAAGTAGCTGCCTTGAACTGTGGCCGCAGTGGCCATCCACAAACCTGGTGGTGGACACCTTGGGTTAGGGAGGCTGTCAAACTGAAGAAGGAGTCCTATCAGGCCTTGTTGGCTGGTGGGACTACAGAGACAGCTGAGGAGTATCGGAGGGCCAAGCGTTCCGCAGCCTTGTCTGTTACTGAGGCAAAAGCTTGGATCAGTAAGGAGTTTGGTGACTCCTCGGTTGACATGCCTTTGCAACATTGCGTGGACATCGGGGCAGTACCACTGGATTGGCAGACTGAGGATGAGGTTCCCCTCTTCAAAAAGGACAACCAGAGGATGTGCTCCAGTGATAGGGGCATCACTCTTCTTAGCCTCCCTGGTAAGTCTATTCAGGGGTACTGGAGAAGCGAGTCCAATCAATGGTAGAACCTCAGGAAGAACAATGCGGGTTCCGCCCTGGCCGTCGTACACTGGATCAGCTCTTTACCCTCACAAAGGTCCTCAAGGGGTCATGGGAGTTTTCCCATTCAGTCTACATGTGTTATGTGGACTTGGAGAAGGCATTTGATTTTGTTCCATGAGGTACTCTGAGGGGTGCTCTATGAGTATGAGATTGGGGACCTGTTGCTATGGGCTATTCGTTTACTACACAAGCAATGCAAGAGTTAGGTTTACATTGCCAGTAGTAAGTCAGAATCCTTCAAGGTAGGAGTTGGACTCTGCCAGGGCTGCCCATCGTTATCAATTCTGTTTATAACTTTTATGGACAGAATTTCTCAGTGTAGCCAGGCAGCGGAGGGAGTCTGGTTTGGTGGCCTCAGGATTCCTTCTCTGCAGATGATGTGGTCCTGCTGGTATCATCGTGCTGTGATACTGAAATGGCCAGCCTGCAGTCCAGATCTTTCACCTATAGAGAACATTTGGTGCATCATAAAGAGGAAGGTGCGACAAAGAAGGCCCAAGACGATTGAACAGTTAGAGGCCTGTATTAGACATGAATGGAAGAGCATTCCTATTTCTAAACTTGAGAAACTGGTCTCCTCTGTCCCCAGACGTCTGTTGGGGGACAGAGGGAGGGGGGATGCCACACAGTGGTAAAAATGGACTTGTCCCAACTTTTTTGGAATCCGGTTTGTACATAAAAATTCAATTAGTAACATTATTTATCTAAAGTATGGTACGGTAAATCCATAAAGACACAAAGGAGTTCTTTCTGAACCTCTCTGTACTTCATCCGCATCTTCAAAGTAAAGAGTCAGGGGTGCTCTTTCTTGGCATGAGACTATACTGCTCACAAATAGTCACCTCTTGCCTAATTGTAGCCTCCACCATGCTCTCAGACTGTCAGATCATCTCAGAATCTCAGATTGCAGATCTTCATCATGTGACACATTGACTTAATTCCCCTGTAGTTGCTACAACTCTGTACATCACCCTTTTTCTAAAAATGGTCACCACAGTAAACCTTTTGGGAAATGTTTGCATTTTAACTCATTGTCTTGTCATCTTTGCATGACCTTACCCAAATTAGTTATTTAGAAATTTACCAAACCCCACAAAAATGTTTTTCTAATCTTCAGAAATCCTCATAAAAGCCCCATTTATTTATTTATTTATTTGTTCATTCATTCATTCATTCATTTTTTTTAATGTAACCTCGCAGAAATAAGCTGATGTCACTTGCAGCAGTTTGAACAAGGGTCACAAAAATCACTTATTCAACCTTCCACCTCCCAGTCCTACATTTGTGAAATCTTCTGTATTTGACTTTTTAGCAATCTGAAACACGGATTGAAAAAAGCTCATTCATCTGTTTCTTCAAGTGGCTTCCTTGTCATCATTATGACAGATGTGGTAAAGTACCAGAATATATAATTTATCAGAACAGCATCAACCCAGCCTGACCAGAATCTTCCAAAAGTATGTCTTATGAGAAAAAGCTGCAAAAATATTAAAAGAGGAAACACCCAGCATGTTGTGTATTAATGCAACAGGCTATAAATATACAGCACCATTAGAGAACATATGAAATATACATAAAAGTGTATGGAAAATGCAGTTTCTCTCTGTATTTTGTTTTTAAAAACCTATAAATTATTATTCATAAACTCATTCTAAAAAGCCTTTATGCAGTCTCAATAATAGACTTTATAACTGACAGCAAATATAGTCATTTCAGCCCATGAAGAAACAAGGCAAACAATAATTCAAATTCTTTTCCAGACGGAGTTGCAGTAATTTCAGTGTGATATACTGTATTAATGCCACTCTTTTGTGACAAGTAATTTGAAATAATCCAGTTAGAGCTGTAAAGCGCTCTGAGGATTTGCATTTTAATTATACATTTTGATTCACTGGGCTTGATTACTTTCGCTCTCTGGCAGCAGGTTAATTGTGTGAGCTTAGTTCTGCAAGAGTCTGGACTCATTACTCGTGTGAAGAATGAATTGAGGTTCGGTTATTCAAAAGTGCTGAGCACTTCTACCAAGACAGCACCTATGTTTAAAGAAATTCATTAGCTGTGTTCATAATCTCTAATGAAATGACCTTAAAGGGTGAAAACGTGAGCAGGACATGTGTTTACGTGAGATGAACTGTTCAACAGGACTGAAACAAAGTTGAGGGCTTCACCTTCTGTTCCCTTGTGGAGATTTCTCAGTGATTTGCATCAGATGACTCTCATGCATGACCAGGCACCTCAGCTAACTCGGCTCTACGTGGAACCGGTCCACTGGGAACTCTGTTTAGCTCAGTGTCTGCAGAGAAAGAGAATTAGCGTGGGTTTTTCAAAGGACAGACGGTGGAGGGATCTGCTGTGTATTGGAAATCATTTCCACAAGCAGTTCCCAGCGGACAAGAGCAGCATTCATTTGTTAACATAGTGGGTGTGGAAGGACATGGGTTAAAAGTGCCATCAAGATTTATTCTGAGAATTTTTGCATTCACCATGCTGCCATTTGTATGTTGTATGTTGCCACTTGGGGTGTAAAAATGATTTAACATAGATTTTATTGTATGTGTTTATTTTTGCAATACATCCAAGCTTGAGATAAATCTAAGCTTCAAGCGTTGTGTCTAAAACTGAAAGTGACTTTGATCAATGCAAAGCTCAGGAGGAGAAAAAAACAACAACAACTAAATAAAATAGCTTTAAAAGTGGTTGCTTAAGAAACATTTTTATAAATCTGGCTGCAGGCGAGTTCAATAAATATTTATCTTTACTTAAAATCGTACTGATGGGCACACAAAAATAAAAGTATTAAAACCCAACAATAAACACAAACTATAACAAAAATATGTAGATTTTTTTCATTTTCCCTTTATTTATACAGGTAGTCTCATTGAGCCACGAGAACTCATTTTCAAGAGAGACCTGTTAGGGAGCAGATGATGGAGGTTAAGGGCCTTTCTCAGGGGCCCAGAGTGGGGCGAATGAGGGTCGAGGCAGGTGTGGATGTTTCACATTTTTCCATCCACAATCTTTGAGGTTGTGGGTACCGGGGCTTGAACCGGCGATCCTCCGATCACAGGCCCACCGTCTCTAACCATTGCACCACCACTCCCCCTATATAGATATATAGATATACAGTAGTCCCTCATTTATCGTGGGGAATCTGTACCTTCAAGCCCCACGATAAGTGAAAAACCACAAAGTAGGAATATTACTACAAGTAGTTTATTTTATATAGGCGTTTTAAACCCTCGCCACACTCTTGCAATATTCTAAACGTTTCTAAACGCTAAATGCCCTAAAAGAGCACAGCATGTCATGATTTCAGCTCTCTGCCACTGCTGCACTCTGCGATCTCGGCCACGCCCACTTCTCCGCAGCAGGGCGGAGATCAACAGAGGAGGGGGGAGGAGCTGCAGGAGGAAGTTTCTCTTGCATTGTGGGCTGCATGCAGCAGGTGCTAAATAATTTAAAATAATTAATTTTAAATAAAAATTCTATGCTGATCGTGCGGCTCATCCATCAGTCAGCCAATTGCGTGTCATGTCCAGTTTTATTTTGAAAAACCATGATAGAGCGAGTCCGCAATAAACAAACTGTGAAATAGCGAGGGACTACTGTATACATGTACATATCTAAGTTTCTATTAGTCACATTGAAGGGAAAATGTGTATTTGTGAACAACACATATTATGAAGACATTATAAAAACAATTATTGATTATCACATGGGAACAATTAGTTCTGGCTGTCAGCAGCAAATTGATGACAAGGAGCTAGGTATAAGTTTTCTTGCCGGGTTTCAAATTGAAGAAGTATTTTGGAAAAAAGACTAAACATTTCAACAAAGAAGAATATGTCCAGAGGACCTGACTCAACCTTGTTAAATTATTGATTTTCTTTTATTAGTGATAAAAACTAGTTAAATGTTTTAACCGTTTTTTCCTCAGCTCATGCTCTTTGGTCCTGCCAAGCTCACACTTGTTCTCTGTCTTCTAAGGCTCAGCTGTTTCCCTTTTCCTCTTTCTGCGACCGTCCATACAACCTCTCAGTTTCCCTCCAGAAATCAGTGAAACATTGTGCATATATTATGCCACATCCGGTTTCCTCAGTGACTCTAGTGACTCTCTGTGCTTCTTTAGTCCCCATTCATTCATTCATTCAACTTTTATTTAGTCAGGTAAATCTCATTGAGCCTCGAAGGCTCATTTACGAAAGCGACC
>JARVJN010000453.1:25064509-25075465 GCA_031763805.1 Argolebias nigripinnis
CAGAGGGAACCACTTGCTGACTGAACAGTAAGGTTTCATGTCTTTTTTTTTACACCCTGCTCTAATCAACACCAAAATCTTAAATACAAGCAACACTCAGCAGTATTTTGTAAAAAATTATTTAAATGAATAAGTTACACCGATCTGAAACCAGTAGTTCAAACTTTATGGAAATGAGGCAGTTTCAAAAAGTATGAACAGTGAGCATCTTACCTGTTGCAGACAGCCTCGGTTTTGAGAAACAATTTTATTCTGATTGGATTGATGAGCTAAAGGCAAGTCTGCAAAACACCAGAGTGGTTTGTTGCTGTCTTCAAACAACTTCAACCTCAAATATTTTATTAATTTTATAAAGATTTACAACTTACAAATACAAATAGATACATTTAACAATTATTCCACAAAAATAAGCATGTATTGTGGAAAGACAACAGCATTAAGGTGTTAAAATGCCATTTATGTGAACTGAAGTGACAATTTTGAGGCTGAAGTTTGGTAGTGGTGGACCAGCCATTATCTCCTCGGGTTATTTAAACTCTTTAAATGATTTTCCAAACTGAGGATGTTCAAAGAGCTATCCCCAACAGGTAAGATACTGTTTATGCATTTCTACAGAGGTTTATGTAAAAAAAAATTTTTAGCTGATTTATTAAAAAACAAGCATGAAGCATAAAAAGTGCAACATATTTTTGTACCGTACAGACAGTAGATTAGAAGATATAATTATTTTCCCATGCAATGTTTATTTCAAGGAGCCTAAATTATGTTCATGAGCAGAATTGACATTTAAATTTGAAATTGGAGCGTCATCTTATAGATTCTTGTGTTCGTTTATAGGTCACTTTGATCAGTGGTCCATTGGTCCAAAATTCAAGGCAGCTTATTTGAAATGTGACAAACTAATCATGTTTTTTTTGGTGTGTTTTTTTTTAAATAAAGAGTGATTTTGAACCTTAAACCCAGTATGACCAGTCTCATTTATGGGAAAGAATAACTTAATTTAGTTTGTGGTTAACTCTTTTAAATGCTGAATGTTTTTTTTTTTTTAATATGCAGAATCAAAAACTTAAAAGTGAGAATTTATCTCTAAAAAGAGCAAATTCAAAATTGTCACTGATTTCATTATTATAACCAGTTTATATTTAAATTGTAAACAAAACAAATCACTAAATATCCAAAGTATCTGTATTTCCTATCAATAACTGAATAAAAACTGCTAAATAAATTGATGATGTGAACACAAAGTTAGGCAGATGACAGCCTGTTTGTCATTTGTTTCATTAATAAAACAGGCCCAAAGCATAATATCTCCACCTCCATGAATGACACTATGGATTGTGTTCTTTATTTTTATTGTTTTATTTTAATGGTGAGTTAAAGTCTCCTTCTTAAAAATGCCCAATAAAAATAAATAAAACTAATTTTGTAGAAAAATACAATGTCTTCTGTATTCATTTCATATGTCTAAATTTAAAAAACGTGCAAAATTTGATATACCGGTACTCTTATTTTGTATGTTATCCCAGATTTAAATAAAAAAAAATCTCTGGTTTGCTGATGTTAACTTTTCCTGATGCACAATAGATAACTCATTCCACCAGTGGTGTGTCGAGGGTTCTGGGTTTTTCCCAGAACATTAAAATGCTTTTTTTGCTGCTGCCATGGCAAGAAGAGCTTCTGTTGATGGTTGAAATTAGATCATATTTATTTGTAGCCTGGTTAAAACCAGACCCTGTCCTTCACTTCGCTTCGCACAAGGAGCAGTGAAGGGAAATGAGAATTGAGCGGAGCTGCGTATGAGGGAGAGGGCCAGGCTAATTTATTTGTCCAGCAAAGTAACACTTGGGTCACTATTGAGTTGTTTCTGGAATAATTGACCCAGCTGTAGGAATACTGTAGCACTTTGAGATTTTCATTAATGAAAAGTGCGTTATAAATTAAATTCATTATTATTATTATTACTGAGGCCCAACCCTTCATTTTGTTTTAAGTCAAGTCAGTTTTATTTATATAGCACAGTTAAAACAGATAAACTGCTATCAAGGTGCTTAGTCCCAGATATAAATCTGCTCCATCTTCTTTACATTGAAAACATCTGGAGACTGGTTTAGGTAGAGCTGATGAGTTTTAGGGAGAATATAGCAAGTAGTTTAAAATGATTCAGTTGAATAAATCTGTCTCATGTTTGTGAATCTGTTTTTACATATCTGTGTTGTGTACATTTCACTAAATCTTTTCCCATATTTGATGTTCGTATCTAGTGTTACACACACACGCATGCTCTGAACACATGCAAGTAAAGGGTGCAGTGAGTTGTCAAAAGATAATGTTTGAGGAACAAATCGACATGGAACAGATGGTCGGAGGTGGATCTGAGTGTGTGCACATGGGCTACTGAATCCAATGGGCTCAGTGGTTAGCGCTGTTGCCTCACAGCAAGAAGGTCCTGGGTTCAATCCCCGGTTGGACCTGGAGTCTTTGTGGGTTTGCATGTTCTTCTCGTGCTTGCATGGGTTTTCTCCAGGTACTCCGGTTTCCTCCAACAGAACAAAAACAGGTTACCGGTAATCTCCTTCAGGCCTCCCTATCAAAAAAAAAGAGATCTCAATGGGATTTGCCTGGTTAAATAAGTTAATTAATTACAGTCTGTTAAGGAAATTCTCTTGAATGCTATAAAACTTTAAAAACTAGGCACTTTAATAATAACAATAATAATTTTAATTTATAACGCACTTTTCATTAACAAAAATCTCAAAGTGCTACAAAGTGCAACGAAATCAAAGATCAAATAAAAACAAGTGATAAAATAAAATAAATATTACTGTGAACACTAGGACGTAAAATTGTTTCATTTAGAATTACAAGGTGTTATCACATCAAAAAACACGTAATGCTTTTTTATTTTATTCATCGTAAACTCCAACCACCTAGAATAAAACACAGAGAAATAAAAGATTTGTTAAGATCTTTATTGGGATCATTACTGCAGCTCCTACTAGAAATATTAAAATAACTAATTCACAAATTATGTTAGTTCAAATTGTAATTATTCCTGGAAAATAAAAATCCAAATAACTTAAGCTACACAAAAGAGTTTTTAAAGTCATAAACATTGAATAAAAGCTGCTCAAACGTTCAGATGGCACAAAATCACAACAACTGGTTTAAAAACATGTTCAAAATGTGATTCAAAAGGCAAAAAGTTGGGTCCCAAAAACTAAAACTAATAAAATCAGAGAAATACAGAAGTCTGTATCGTGGTACAACCTGGAGTTTACAAGTTTAAAACACATCTGGAACCTTGCTCTGCGTTAAGACCGAGGTCTGCGGGGTGGTTTTGAGCCAAGGGCAGCAGGAGGGTGAGCACTTTTCACCAAATTGAGTTCTTCTGTCCGAACGCTGATAAAATGCTGAGCTTCATACGGAGCAGCAGAATGAAAACATGGCCGTCACACAGAATCTTTGGCAGCTTACATTGCACTTCAACTGCTAATTTTTTAATCTTAGTGCATACAAAAGTTGATTTAGTTTGCTTAAAACGAGCCAATGAGAGCTGATGGGAGTCTGAGGTAGAAATAAAAAAACGCTGGCGTGCCGACAGCAGCTGCTCGTTTTAATACTCAACTCAAATGCGCTGGATGAAAAATTAAAACTCGACAGACAAATGTAAACACGCTCGAGTCAGATTCTGCTCGGGGGGAGGAGTGTGGCAGTTTCAGGAACCGTCTGGGTCTGGATCGACACGCGGAGCTCAGCCGTCGAACTCCTTCATCATGAGCTTCCGGCTGGCCTCGTAACCCAGGAACAGAGCGCCGTTAGCCGGGAAGGTGCGCACCATGGTGGGGGCGAGGCCCGAGTAGAGCGCCCTCACGCCTGAACACAGGGAAGTGGGATTATAATCTGGAGAAATCTGGGGTTACTTTCCTTCTTGGTGCTCCTTACCTTCAGTGTGAGCGATGGTCATGAAGGTTCTGCAGAAGCCCGCCTGTTTGCCCGTCATAGACATGACCTGGATCCGGGATTTAACGCAGTCCATAGGGTAGACCACCAGCCAGAGGCACGCCCCGCCGAAACCACCGCTGAAGACGGTCGGAGCGACACCTTCAACAATAAAACCATTTCTTTCATTCAACCTTTATTTAGGCAGGTTAATCCCATTGAGCCTCGAGGACTCAGTTACAAGAGAGACCTGGCTACAAACAAAGTGTGATGACAACAGTGACAACAATAGATGATCATAAGAGAGGCATGCAGATATTTATTTATTTATTTCAACTCTTGTATCGTCTTCTGGGAAGAAAAATCTGACACGTTTATTTCTGCCTGTTTTATTTATTCAAGAAATGTGATTTGTTTCTGTCAAAGTCTACAAATCCTGCTTTTTAAGAATCGTGTCTGAATGTTTTTCAAACGCCCTCATCACCAGACACCCCTCATTCCTGTAAAATACAACTTTTAATGCCATATTTCATATCAGAAAACAAAGCATTTGTTTTTTTTACTTTGACAACTACACTTTGTATGTTTATATTAGTCCATTAGATGGTGCTCCATTGTTACTGTATATGTGAGAGCCTCTAAAGAGGTGGAGTTCAGCTCAGCCCAGAAGAGGGACGTCTTTCAAGTCCAGAACTGCTGCAGAGCCCTCGCCTGTCACCGCATCGGAGAAAATGGTTTGTTTGGGTGTAAATAGCACAAACTCAAGTGTAATGTGCACAAGTAAACATTTAGTACTACAAAGCTGTTTCACATGCACACAGGCTGCAGCACCAGACGCTCCGCGGCTGACTGCTGTTGGTTTATCCCAAAGCAGGACGTCATTAGCGGGTGCACCTCCTGCAGCTCGCTCATATAACCGGGTCAGAACAAGAGTTTAGAAAGCAGCTATCATAATGTAGCACGGGCAAAGTTAATTCATTATCTTCCTTTCTGGGTCGCGGGGGGTCGCTGGTGCCCATATCAGCTTTCATTGTGAGAAAGGTGGGGGATACCATGGACAGGACTCCAGTGTCGCCACAGGGACACATAGAGACAAACAACCATTCACTCTCTCACTCACACCTAGAGACAAGTTAGAGTCACCAATCAGTCCAACATGCATGTTGTTGGTTTGTGGGAGGAAACTGGAGTACCCGGAGAAAACCCACACATGCACGGAGAGAACATGCACACCCCATCCGGCAAGGTTCAGAGCAGAGATAGTGTAGAGATAGGGCACCCGACTTGGGACCAGAAAGTCGCAGGTTCAACTCCCTGTCATGCCCACATGTCTTGGTGTCCTTGAGGATGACACCTAATGCCCAACTGCTCCACCTGGGTGTATCCCTCGTGTGATGGGTTACATGCAGAGAACTAATATCATTGTTGTATGGGAACATACGATGACAACATATAGCACGTTCTTTCTTTCTAAAAATATATAAAGAAAATAATAATTTGAAAAAAAAAAAAAACTGATTAGAGAAAAAAACACCTCCGTGTTCAAAGACCAGGAATAAGTTTGACCAGAAACAAGGCCTCAGCTGCTGCAGCTGTTCTGGAGCTTTGTCACAAAACTCAGAACTGGAATCATTTTTAAATCTGCAAACAATTATTTTGGGTGAACTCATGGAGGAAATTTTGTTTTTTTCTTGCTAAATACGGTTGTGAAATAATTATTTAGTGATTAAAAAATATACTGAAATGTGGAGTTATTTTCAAACAAAAGACCCTTAAAGAGTTAAAATTAAACATTTATATTTCAGGCAGAGACAGCTCTAAAATACAGACTTGTTTTTTGTGTGGAAAAATACATTAAAAAATGTATTTTAATCAGTTAAATAAGCTCATTTCTGAGGAACATGAATGTTTATAAAGTTAAAGGACAATACAAGAGCTAATCTTAAATCGTCACCTATTTGAGGTAATTCTGGTTATTTTTCACATTAACACCTAAAATCCTTTTGTGGAGGCTACATTAGTCTTTGAAAGGTCAATTAGAGAAGTCTTGTCCCGTACCTATGTCGTCTTTGTCACACTGCATGTAATCAGCGAACGCCGTGCGCCAGAGCTCGTAGGCGCCAAAGAAGCAGAAGTAACCTGGCACCTCTCTGGCGATGGTCGGGATCAGGCCCTGGAAGAACCCCAGCGGGCCCTGGTTCCTCATGATGGATCTCACCACCGACCACACGGTGCTTCAGACGCAGAGCAAACACAAATAAATACGTTGTCAGGTTGATCTGCTCAAAAGCACAAACTGGAAACCAGATCTGTGTAAATCTCATGAGAATTGTTTAAAATCAAAGCTAATAAAGTTTAAATGTGTGCCACGACTGCATGACCTTCTTCTCTGGTAGTTGCTCTGCACCACCTAAAGGCTCAAAGAGGAATCAAACGTTTTGGCAGATTTTGGGACAAACAGGTGAACAAAAGCTTATTTCACCTGTCACTAATGATGTTTTAGAAACTGTTCAAATCTTCCATCTTTAACCTCTTTCTGCATACTTCTGTTTTTCTTCTTGCTTTTCTAAACGAACACAGAGTTATTATTTCTTATACAACTGTAAACTTTAAAAATGTCTGCACAAACTAACAAATATCTCATTATTTCACTCCTTTAGAGCCGTTTGAACCACATCCAGGTTCTGTGAAGTGCTTTACGGTCCATTTCTCACTCTTTCACACACTCAGAGTACTTTGTGGTGCACAGCACGTTTACACTCTCACACACTGACAGGTACATCGGAGGCTGAGCAGGGTCTCGTCAAACTATAATAAACTCTACTGAGACAGCCCTAACATTAGATTAAACCCACCACCATTTTCAGTTAATGAGTAGTACTGTATTTTCCTCCATACACGTCACACCGCCGTATAAGTCGCATTAGACAATATTTGTCTAAGAAAGTGGGAAAATCCATAAATATGTCGCTTTGCCGTGTATGTTGCATATATTACACGTCGCTGCTGACAACCTGAAAATGTGGGCCGGCGTTGTGTCAAAAAGGATTTTAACAAGAACTTTACAAGATTAATCTAAAAAAGCTAAGTCTGGTCCTCAGCTTTTTTAGATTTTTCTACCTGGATTATTGAGCATGCATCAGGGTATTTACAAGATTAACATTTAAAAACAATTATTTGTTTGCTCAACTTTACAGTAAAGGTGTCTCAGTCTAACGTTTGCTTAATAAAAGGGACTTTAACAGTCAAATCATCTGTATTTCAAAAGTATTCGCTGCCTCGGTGCTCCAGGAGCACGCAGACAGGGAGGAAAAAAGGAAGGAGGAAACGCTGCTCGTTTCCTCTAAATTTAACAAGAAAAGCACCTAAACAATTGTTTGCTCGACTTTATAGCAAAGGTGTGTCTCAGTTGAACTTTTACTTAATAAATGCACTTTAATGGTCAAATTAGCTGCATTTTGCCAAGGCGGTGCAGTTGGATTGATTTGCTCCAAGCAGCGAGCAGAACGAAGGTGTCATTAAAAAAAGCTGGTGAAGACTCTCAGTCACCCAGGACATGGTAAATAAAAAAAAACTTTCAAGACAAAAACAATAAAGTATAAAGTATAATAAATAAAGTCCGGCTGTCTTTGTCTTCAACTGTTTTGAATTTCTCATTATAGCCACTTTTCCCTATTACACGATACAACCGCATGCCTCATTAATTTGCTGCCATCTAGTGTTTGAAAATGGTATTGTAAAAAAAAATAATCATTGGAATGAATGAAAATCGTCATATACCAAGAATTTGTTTATAAATATGGGGAAAAAATCCATATATAAGTCGCTTCGACCTATAAGTCGCAGGGCATGTAAATTATGCAAAAAAAAGTGACATATACAGCAAAAAATACGGTACTTTATAATCTGTACAAGGAAACAAATAGAATGGAGTTGACAGTATGAACAAAGTATTTTACTCCATAATAAGATATTTTGTTCCACAAGATATAAGACCACATGCAACCATCATATCAAAGCAGAACCATCCGATATGGTCCAAAACCCATGAAGCTAATGAAACTAGCCTTCCTTGAAGGAAGCGCCTGTCACCTTTGATACTAAACTTAACTAAACACTAAACTGAACTTGTGCAATTATTTAGCACTCAGAGTATGTGTAGCGCAATCACCAACAGGTAATCAGTTGTAGATGTTTGTTTACTTCCCTTCTCAGAGTTTCATTATATTCCATCCAGTTTATGAGGTTGTTTGTCAACAGACGGACGGACAAACAAACGAGCAGCAGATGATAATCAAGCTTCACTTACTTCTGACTCTTGGCGATCTTGCCCGATGCCTCCATTTCATGCATGGCTTGCAGTCGACACTTCACAAGCTCGGTGGGGCAGAGCACCAGAGAGGAGAAGATCGACGCAACTGATCCGGCGCAGGCTTTCTGCACGTCACTGACACAGAGGAGCGGAGCATCAGCCTTCAACACTCAAAGACACGCTTTACGTACATGCGCCTGGTTACCTCAGCACGGCCTCTTTGTGCAGTCCAGCTGCGAAGCGGATGACCTGCTGGCAGAAGCCGTAACTCATAAAGAGCACCGAGTTCTCTGCGATGTTGGCCATCAGCGCCGGCGTGGTGCCCTGGTAGAGACCACGCACACCTACTTGTTTGTAGGTGGACACGAGGCAGTGGATGAAACCTCGGTACAGCGTGGGGAAGGTCTGCATCTTCACCTTCGCCGTGTCCAGAGGCTGCCCGCTGAAGACACACGCAGCTCCCCCTAAAGTCACCAACAGAAATCAATGGAGGCAGGCAATGCTCACATGTTGAAAAAAGCTACAGGGAAGCAAACTACATGTGTCCTGAGGGGAAGATAGGCATCGGGGGAGCTTTGCAAACTGTTGCAGAATAAACACAAACGAAGAGAAATGAGCCGGAAAAAGACAAGAGTCATCAAAATGACCCGCTACGTCAGACTAAACAGTTCTACGGCTTCGTAATTACCTTAATCCTGTTTCTCTTTATCGTTAACGCTGAAAACAATAAGTCAGTTTAGCAACTCCTATGAAAGTTATGTAAATAACTGTCTGCAGACTTTAGGATATGTTACCTATAGCTCCTGCAGAAAGATCAATGATGGCCTGGACCACTGGGTGTGGAGCCATGCTGGTCAGATGGGGTCTCCTCTTCTCTCAGCGACCTCGTAAAAACAAAAAAGGGACAGATTTTTGTTAAAACCATGCAAATACAGTAGTATGTTTGTTTAACACAGAGTTATCAGCGGGAACATGTGGGGATCAAATGTAAAGAAGTGCAGCTGCTGCCATCTGCAAGCAAATGTAAAACTCACATATGAGTAGTAAAAAAACTAGTATTTGTATGTTTTCAAATTTCAAAATAATTTTGACCCATCTTTCCGTGTATTTCTGAAGGAAAATAATGATTTAAATGTAACTTTGCAACACATGGCTGTGGGATTATAGAAGACTCTAAACTAAAGGCAATTTTCTTCTAGTCCAGTTTAACCACCAGAGTATTTCTACTTATGTTTGACCTGTCGGGTAAAATGTCACCACCAGGGGGCGACAAAACGCTGCTAGCTGCTGCTAGCTTATACAACATAAGGAACAACGGAAAAGCTGCTAACTTAAGCTAAAGTCTGTCCTTTTGGGTCATAGATATTTTTATTTTAAACTGTTAAACTTGGTAGTTGTCATATATATTTAATAAATAAAAACCTCGCAGCGTCGAGTTTACCTCGGGGCATCAAAGAGTCCCGGGGGTTAATGACCCTGTTGACCCACCGACGCTAATATTCACGGTCAACCACATGCTAGCTTCCACCACTGGACCGAACCCGCTCAGCTCATCCCACTGTTATCTCGTCATGTCCAACATCTGTCCCTCCCTGTCTTCACTGAACGGACCTTCCATCAAACACAGTCATCAAACCGCCTGCTGGAGGAGAGAGAGCGTCATTTCAAAAGAAGAGCGCTCACTCTGACGGAAATTCTAGCTCCCTATCCCAAACACTAAACTGGACACTAAACTGAACATTAAACTGAACATTAAACTGAACACCTTTCAAGATAACACGTATAAAATGCTGATTTCATAAAATACTATTAATATTATGTAAAAGCGTTGATTTTGATAACTTTTGCCTCTTTTTTTGTTACAATACGCAAGAAAGATACAGAGTGATGCTACATGATACGATCTATGTTCAGGAGCCGGATTGAACGGTCACATATCCGGTTTTGGTTTTTCAAAATAAAGTTTAGCTGCTGCTTAGAATGACACAGCGCCGCTCAGTGTTCATTTTTAATAGTCCAAGCTTGACTCAATAATACAGTACTGGTAGTACTGTATTAGTAAAATCAGAGCACACAGCAGAGGCTCAACTTTATATACAACTATAAACAGCATTTTTTCAACATGATGTGTAAAGATCATCATTGTGCTTTTTCTCTCTTTAGTACACACACACACAAAAAAAGAAAAACTAAAGGCAAGTTTTGTCCAAGTCTGTATATGTGTATGTTTTTTTAAACAAAATAATATCTCATGAATGATATGAAATACTGTACATCAAAATCTGATTAACATCTGGAGTCAGCTCCATTCAAAACTGCCATCACAGCCAAATTTGCTTAAAAACAAACAATAAAAGGGCTACCTTAATTGATTTCACATATATTAACCTAAAAGGTGTGGTTGCAGCTGAGCCTGATCCTCAACATAAACTAATTGCACAATAATTTTACTTAAATTTTTAATAAGTAATTCAATAAACTTTACAAACCAGGACACAAGCTGCACATGCAAATGCTCCCACAAAAAACATGTTGACCAAAAGTTTTTTCTACATTAGTTCGAATAACTTCTACTTCCGCTCTCGGCAAAGCAAGTCGCATATCTTTTTGCTCCTACCCTCCCTAAGTTTTCCTCCTCCCTGCTTGCTTTTTGTCTCGTCTGTGACTCTTCAGCGCTCACTCGAACCAATTTGCGATGGATTTAA
>JARVJN010000453.1:25129415-25140802 GCA_031763805.1 Argolebias nigripinnis
CTTTATTTCATTCACACGTTCCTTGTTGACTGTGGTCAATTTAAAACAAATGTTGGGATTTGACAAACATCATCTATATTTTTCAAAAGCCATCTGAAGCAATTTGAGAAAAAACTTTAGCTTAGCTGAAAAATATTGTTTAATACAAGACTGGAAAAGAAGTCATGTGTTTGTCAAACAAATATGACTCAAAAATACATGAAAAATATCTGTTTCTATTTAAAACTTGTTTTGTTCAAATATTGCAGTATTTTAAACAAGTGTACATCACATCATACTAAATAAAATGTAATTTCTTTACTTGAATGTAATAGAAACCAATATTGGTATCTGGCCTGATAGCCTTTACTCATACTTGTACTCAAACATCCTGATACTTCCAACTGATACTACTTTCACGACACTGGTGACCTCCTCCACTTTGCTAGTAACCAAGGACAAAAACTTAAACATTCCTGTAGTTTGGAGATATTTTAGAATAAACAGGTGGTGGTAAACAGCAGACTGTTTGCTGTGTTCTTAACAAAAGAAATGTGTTTCTAAGGCCACTGTGTATGTTTAAGTACGAACTCATTGACCCTTTATTATCTGTACTCAATTACCCTTACTGCAGTACCGGTACTTGTACTTGTACTTGATTTTAAAAAAAAAATTGGTATTGGGATACTCCTAATAGCAACCAATAAGCCCACTAAAGTGACTGACATCATCTTATCAGTTACCACCAATTATCCTATTCCTGTGCTGCTGAATATTAAAAAGTCATTATGTGTTTACCTTAAACTGTTTTTAAGTGTCACAAATACTATAAAGTATTTTAAAAACTGTAACATAAAAACAATATAAGAGATTATAGTATATATGTTCCCACAAACAGCTGTCCCACTTACAGATCTCAATAAACCTACAGAGAGAAATGAATTGATTGTACCATAGCAATTTATGGAAGATACCTTTGAATATAATTTAAATATTACCTGGAGCATTTTTCTACACAGGAGACATGCCAAGATTGACGCCATTAGGTAACACTGTGTACATCTCAAGTGGTTTGAGTATTCAGCATCCAACAGTCATCTTTGTTCTTTCATTGTGGCGAATTTCAGAAGTAATCAAAATCCATGTACAGTAAAAAAAAAAAAAAGTGATAAAAAATGTGCTGTTATCTCATCTTCTGTTCCAGTTCCTGTAATGATATAGTGTAAAAAAAAAAAAAAAATAGGTTCACATTTCCAGTGGGTTAGTCTTCTCGCTTCGCTTCGTCCTGTCCGTCCCTGTTTTGGACTGGGACCCACCCCAAACCACAGGTAGAGAGACCACAGGTGGAGAGAAGCTGGGACCCTGTTGCAGGGTTTGGATTGGTAAAAATAGATTGGCCAGATAGACTGAGATCTGGAGAGTGGGAATAGGTAAACGAAAAGTAAAAAAAAAAAAGAAGAAGTGGGAAGGACTGACGAGCTTTGGCTTCTTAACCTTCTTTAGCTTTTAATCCATACTAGTGTGGGAAGTGTGTGTGTGGTGCAAGGAGAGGGAGAAGGGTAAATGGGAGGAAGGTGAAAGTAGAAGCACACTCACTGTTTGTACAGTGCTCACGTGCCGTACGAGCTGATTTGGCCCAGCGATGACTGCATAGTGACTGATAATTATAATAACAACAGTTAGTTAGTAACAAACCTGTAGGTTATAATTTGATCAAAACTGGAGAGGAAAGACAGGAGAACCAGTTGGGGTTGGCAGTCCACCTTCCAACCTGTTAAAACCCCAGCACAGAGGTACTATGTATTTAAAAAGATCCTTAGATGATTTATTGACATAACACGACAATATATGAATTTATGAAGCTTTTATAAATGTTAGCATATGTCTCCCATTTAACATATACATCAGAAAGACAGGTGCACTCTGCTTTCCACTGCTTCTGTTGTTTTATCACACATTAAACTTTTATTCCTTGAAGGAATAGCTCAATGTCTGCACAGTGGGCAATCATAGCTATTTTCATGTTTGCTTAAGTTGATTAGCTGTGACAGCCATCTTGGATGAGGTTGATTTTAAACACTGATCAACTTTGGATGAACGTCAAGTCATCTTTATTTATAGAGCACAGTTAAAACAGATAAACTGCTATCAAGATGCAGTCAATTAGATATTTTGCTAACAGACGAACAGCATGGACTCCTGTCAGTGTCAAAGTTTCAAACAAAGATCTTGTGTGATCAATTAGAGCTCAGAGTATGTGTTGGGGATGATTCTCAGCTACTACCGCACCAGATTTTAGCTCCATTTCTGTAGAAGTGACTGAGTTAAAACCATTTTGGTATTTGTAAACCTCGATTAGATGACTGACTGCCTGCCTCATGTCAGTGGACAATAATTAAAGAAATTTGCTTGTAGCGCTACACATTTTCAGTTCATAGTAGCTCAAATTAAACTCAATCCATTCCATTATCTTTCAAGCACTTCTTCCTTTTCGGGTCATGGGGGTCATCGGTGCCCATTTCCAGCCATCACCGTGCGAGGGGCGAGGTACACCCTGGACAGGTCTCCAGTCCATCGCAGGGACACATAAAGACAACCATTCATTCCCTCACACACCTAGGGACAATTTAGTTACCATTCAGCCAAACATGCATGTTTTTGGTCTGTGAGAGGAAATCCGAGTACCCAGAGACAACCCATGCATGCATGGAGAGAACATGCAAACTCCACCCAGAATGGTCCCCAGCTGGGATTTGAGCTGGCGACCTTCTCGCTGGGAAGCGGCAGCTCTGCCAACTGCACCACGGTGCCGCTCCAGCAACACTCAATGCATGTACAGTATTATGATGCTAAATGAGCTGAAGATGCAGATTAGACTGAAAGCTTTCAGCCAATGAATTGATCTCTGAAATTTTTTCAAAGAACTGTGTCTGACTGATGATTTATGTGAAACCAGACTTGGAATTGTCAGTTTTTTTTTCACACCTCATTTAAGGCTTCACACTTCTGCAAATCCATAAAAGAGTGAAGCCCACTGTCCAGAGCTCAGCATGAGCACCTTACATGCAGGAGATGTATGTAAGCTGGCGCACGGGGCTGAAAATATCCACCGCAGTATCTGTCGTAAGCTACAGGAAGATAATCTTTTGACCTGGCAGCTGGAACGAAAGCCTTTAGAAACCAAGAATCTCCACTTTAAAGACAGCAAAGGTTCAAACCAAGATGCTCAGATGCACATCTCTTGCTTTGTCTGTGGTCTGCTGAATACACCAGGGGTCGACTTGTTCTCGTTTTGTACGGTGGCAGAAGACTTGTTGGAGTAATCAGATTAGTCAGACGAGGCCTCGCTAAACTGATCTGCTGCACGCAAGCCTCTTAGTGACATGGCAGACAGGGCTGGAGGAGATCACTTCAAAGCAAGGTCAGATGCACTCAGTTCAGCTGAAGATGTGGCAGACACAGCAAAAACACAGAAAACTGCCCAACAGACTGAGCGTTTGATTTATGTTACACCTCTGTAACAGCTGTATATTACTGACAGCATGATGTGGGCAGGATTAGCAAAAGTAGCAACAAAAGTATTTCCAATAAAAATAGCTGTGAAAGACAACACTGAGAAATCTTTCTGTGGGCGGAGCTTTAACGTGACCCACCTGAATTTATCAGGTGCATCAATTTGGCAGCTTCTCTCTCTCCGTGATGCCTCTCGCTCCTGCCAGGATCACAAGACTCAGGATGAGTAATCCTGAACAAAGTATCGGGAGATGTTTCGTCACCGCCGTGCACACAAGGTTCAGCGACTCTGGAAATCAGGGAAAAACCTGGAAAACGACTTTCACATTTTCCAGGCATGGGAAAACTCAAGAGGATTTTAGGGGGAAAAATTTAGGAAAAATCAAAGAATCTGGACTGATCTGCTGATTAAAAGAGGATCTTTCCAAGATTTTGATGTGTTCATGTAATATGTTCCAGAATCACTGAGCTTCTAAACTGTTCATATCCCGATTGGCTGTGGTGCCTTTTTAGTATCTGATGTTCTACAATAGTTAAGGATTCACCCATCCATCCATTATCTTTCACCCGCTTCTTCCATTTTGGGTCACGAGGGTCGCCGGTGTCCATGTCCAGCAATCACAGTGCGAGGAGCGAGGTACACCCTGGACAGGTCTCCAGTCCATCACTGGGCCACATAGAGACAAACAACCATTCACTCTCTCACTCACAACTAGGGCCAATTTAGAGTTACCAATCAGTCTAACATGCATGTTTTTGGTCTGTGGGAGAAAAACGGAGTACCCGGAGAAACCCCACGCATGCACGGAGAGAACAAGCAAACCCCACTCGGAAAGGCCCCTGGACAGGAATTTGAACCAGGGACCTGCTCTCTGAGAGGCAGCAGCTCTACCAGTTGTGCCACCGTGCTGCCCTATTCAAGGATTCAAGTTTTTTTTATTGCCATTCACATCGCATGTGGTACATGAGGTGGAACGAAATTGTGTACACAGGGTCCCAGTTACATCCAACAACAGGAAGAATATAAATTGTAAAAGAAACAGTAACAAGAGGTACCGGTAAACTAAGAATACTTTTTTTTTTTTAATTGCCGAACAACAGCATCACGAACTTGAGTCTGTGTGAGTAGATGAGTACGAATGAATACAGCAGCATGAAATAATCAGCAGCATGAGATCAGCAGCATGAAATAATCAGCAGCATGGATAATCAGCAGCACACATCATCAATCAAAGTGGCATTACAGTGATAAAAAAATTACAATACAACTAATAATTGGTAGTAACTGTTGTTTGCATGTATCATAGGCTACAGTTGTGTGTTTTGTGCAGATGTAATATCTCCTGGAATTTTAGGACTTAGAGGAAAATCAAGGAAAACTCAGGGAATTTTGTTTTCATGAAAAGCTGCGAACACTTGACTTTAAGATCATTCTTGCAGCAGTCATTTCAAATCTATTCTTTTTCTCATCGTCTGAGATGAAACCACGGGAGGAAGAGTTTTGTCTTGATTTGATAGCAAATTTAGACCAAAGAGTAGATGTAAGTTTGACCTACATTCTGTTTGTTGATAAATGTGCAGAGAGGGCAGGAAAAAATGATTAGTTGTTTAAAATTGGGCCGGTGTTAGCTTCCCTCGAGACAACAGCAGCAGCTAATCCTTAAAAAACGGCAGATGAGAAACGTGTTCACTTTTGGGAAATACAATTTATCACTTTTTAATAATAATAGAAAGTTGCACATCTGATCGTTCTTTCACTTTTTAGATGATAAAATATGTTTCTATGTTTGATGAACACAAATAACTCAAGGAAGTTAGCAAAGAGCCTGTTTCAAACAGGCTCCTTGGTCATGTTGTTGCAGCAGCCTGTAACTGTTCTTGTTTTCTGAAGCCATGCAAAAAACAATGACAACACAGTCTGGCATATAAAATAGTTTAGCACCTGAAAAAGATGATTCACTGCGGTTTAAGTTGAAAACTTGGCTTGCAGATGAACAATTCTAAGATGATGGACCCTTCAGGTCCTGTGTCAGTTTTCCATCTTTAGGACTTTGACATTGTTCATCTGTTGCGACATTTATTTATTTTTGTCTTCTATCTGATTGCTTTCCATAGTTTTGAAGCACTCGCTGCACAATATGCAGGAAAAAGTGTATAATTCTGTAAAAGAAACCTTTTAGGATTTCACAGATGACAGAACTAGACCATGGCATGCTTCAAACCCTGCACCTAGAAAAATGTTCTCACAAGTCTGAACGTTAAACGAGTTAGTTGACCTAATTTACAGATTCAACACGTCAAACTGAAAATAGGTGACACGTCGTATATGGGAAGTCCCATGAGCAGTGGTCCTCAGTCCTGGTCCTCGAGGACCACTATCCTGCAGGCTTTAATTGTTTCCTTGCACTTCAGCAGATCTTCAAGTTCTGCAGAAGTCTTTTAATCACTCATTTATTCAAATAAGGTGTGTTATTGCTGAGAAACATGTAAGACATGCAGGGTAGTGGGCCCTCAAGGACCAGGATTAGGAACCACTGGAGGATGCAGCAACATCAATTTATTTACACTTTACATCTATTAAATAATGTCAGACCCATGAGGGCAGCAAGACTTCTTGGTTTTGAAATGTGTTTTATTTTTCATTTGTTTAGTCTTAGTGAATTCAGCTAATAATGTATAGATTATGAGTCGAAAAAGTGTTTACGTTTAAAGGTTTGTATATAAGCTCAATGATCCAGGTAGATAAATCATGTCATCTGGACCAGTTTCGTTTCGTCTTTCATCCGAAAGACTTAATCAGCCTGAGGCCTGCCAACCAGACCCTGTCTCACAAATAGCACCTCCATGATGTCTTTCAAGCCAGCCCAAACAAACTAGCTTTACACATGCAAAAAGGGGATCATCCATCTAAAACAATCAACCATCATGACATGATTTAACCTTTGTTGTTATTTACCTGGATGACTGAGCTTACAAAAAAAATTCTAAATCATTTTGACTTCAGGCTGTTTCTGTGAGTAGCAAGATGACCATCTGGCCTAAAACATTTGATTGTTGTACATGATTGTTTTGGATGGATGGTCCCTTTGTTGCATGTGTAAAGCTAGTTTCTTTGAGCTGGCTTGAAACACATCAAGGATGTGCTATTTGTGAGACAGAGCTGGGTTGGCAGGCCTCAGACAGATGAAGTCTTTCAGATGAAACATTTTCCCCTAAAAAAAACTGATCCAGATGACATGACTTAAACATTTTTGTTGTTTACCGTTTACTTTCTGCTCATAATATTACAGATTGCTGCCAAATTTGTGGGGTTTTGAGATTCCAGGCCCATTTTATCCTTGTAGAATCTTTTAGTAAAAATCTGATTTTTTTTAAAGTAAAGTTAATGGATGGATGGATGTTTATTTTTAACCTCCTGACTACCAGCAGTTCAAATGTGTCCTCATTTTGTAAACCTGAATATCTCCCACCCACAGCTGAATTAACTCCTTTTGCTCTTTACAGGGGACATTTAGGGCTGTTCAGTGATACTTAATGAAATGGTGGGCTTTGGTACCTTTATACTCATGAATAATAAAGAATTGGACATGGACAAAATTTATTTATCCTGGTAGTCAGGAGGTTATCACACAAAAACACTGAGATTTTTAGTTGACTTCCTTGTGTTGTCAAATCCTGGTTGAATCGTAGCTTGTCAAAATACAACAGCACCACCTGGTGGTTCTTCTGAGGTTCAATTTAAACAAACAAACAAATAAATTAATTAATAAATAAACAAAAAACAAATAAATAAATGCATTTTTTGGGAGCAGAAAAGGGTTTGTAAGCTCAACCATCCAGGTAGATAAATCACAGAAAAGGTTAACTCATGTCATTTAGATGACAGGAGTTAACCTTTTTTGTATTTTTATTGGGAAGCCACTTTAAGAAATAAATATATATTTACTCTCTTAATAACAGATTTAGTTTGTTCATCATCCCTAAAAACGTACTAAAAAAATCTTCCAGGATCAGATAAAATCAGATTCTGACCTTTATCATAAACATGTTTTCTTCTTTTCTACAATTTCATTTAATACTTTATATAAATCACAATTTACTATATTTCAGTTTCAGAATAAAAGGCCAGTGAAATATATCTTACTGTAAATAGATATAAAGATGGAGACTTTTTTTATTTGAAGATTAAAAATATAAAGTTATGACCCAAAAGTAGGGATGTTTAAAGGTATTTGGGGGTAGTTCTTAATATTTCCTCAAAACAACATCCGAATGGTTTATCAACATTCTTCAATCAACTGGGTTACTGGGTTGCACATGTACGCACGATATGTGTGAACTATCACAAACTTTATCACACAGGCCTATAATCAAGAGCGTTTTCAGCCTATCTCCGTACAGAAACTGATTCTGAACCAAAGAGTAGGACAGTTTCTGCTGACATGAAGAACTGACAGACTTATCAGCTGTGTCACATTAGGGTGTATGTTACTGCTTTTATCAACACCTAATGAATCAATGCTTTGGTTGTGATTAGATGCAAGCCGCGTGTTTGCAATGGGGGGACAGGATATTTGATCGAACATGCTGCTGTGACCCTAAGCTAATGTCTACAGACTAAATTAAATAACTTTCTTTGTGGAAACAGCTGTTTGCTATAGGGAACAGTAAACTCTCCATATTAATAAACACACCATCACAACAAGCTTCTGGAAAGGGGTGGGGCAGTGCCAAACATTTTAATTTCTTCTGCTATGAAATTAGCACTAGGCACCTTCTAGAAACCACACAGACATGCTGCTCAACCCAGAGCTACACTGCAGGACATCACCGACTGATGTCCTGGCATTCCTGGGGGGATTAACTCTTGCTTTCTACCTGATGAAGCTCACCTGGAGATGTTGGTGTGGACTCAGAGCGTTTATCTTGTCTGAGCATTGGCAGGTGGATTTGAGGACGTATGGACGATGGGCAGGTAAAGTCTAATAATATCTACAGAAAAGCTCAATTTGATGGTTTTATATATATATTTTATTACTGTGACTGAATGTGTAACCAGACAGCGCATAAACATGTGTTTCACTGGGATGATAAAGAAATAGGTTCCAGAGATTAGGAGATTTTATTTTTTAATATACATTTTTGTTATTCTGTTATTTGCTTCACTGATATGCCCTCCAGCTAGTCTGATGGGGTCTATACAAACTTTCCCCATTCCTTCTTGAAATAATATTTCTGTCCTTTTGTCTAGAAATAGCAGTCCACTTTATCCTCTTTTCTTTTCTCCATAGTGTACTCCACCATATGAACAAGCAGTTTGGGCAACTGATTGACTTACTTTAAGAAATGTCTTGGTCCACTGTTTACTGTTTGCACTTAAAGAGCATTTTAACAACAAGGAACTTTAAAACGTAGATTTTTGCCTACAGGTTCAGTAAGAGTAACAAATATTGGACACCCGTTGACAAACTATTATTCAGACAAGGAGTTCAGCAGTAGGAGGGTAGGGCAGGTTTCCCACTTGACAAAATCCATGCCCTGATGACGATCATCATCACGCACGGCGTAGATAATGACGTGATTTGTATGCAATGACGTTGCTGTCAATCAAAAGTGAACGGCTCTATGGAGCAACCGGCTCATCTAGATCCGGTTCCCTTCACAGAGCCGTTTGGCTCATCTCTAGGCGGGACGCATTCTGGTTCAGTCACCATCCGGATGTCCGTAAACTTTCTCTTGTCCCGCCCATAACTTCTGATCAAAACAACTTAATGAAACTTCATACACACATGCATCATCACTAGGCGGAATGTCACATATACTTTTCATTACCCCAGCTTCAAGGTCACCAGTCAAGGTCAAATGTTCTACAAGATCGTTGCTTGGCCGAGGCATTACAACATAGTAAAACTAGGAACAGCTCTTCACTGTCTAGTCTCACACATAAATGAAGTGTTTCTATATATTTTTATATATTATATATTTTTTGTTGTTGTATATATATATTATAAATATATATATATATAATAAATAAATAAATATTTTATTGGTTTTGTCACAGCTTAAAAAAAGACTGCTTTCAAACTGGAGGGGAAGAAGTGACTGTAATGAGTTGTTTGATGAATAAATGCATAATAATAATGATTCATGGCAAGAAAAGTTCATGCTCAATAATCCAGGTACCAAATCCAATAATAAAATTATGATAAATAATGATTCACCCATTCATTATCTTTACTTGCCTCTTCCTTTTCATGTTGTGAGAGTCACTGGTGTCCATGTCCAGCAGTCACTGTGCGAGAGACGGGGGACACCCTGGACAGGTCTCCAGTCCATCACAGGGACACAGAGACAAATGAGACAAACATTCACTCTCTCACTCAGGATAATTAAGTTACCAGTCAGACTAACATGCATGTTTTTTGGTCTGTGGGAGGAAACTGGAGAAAACCCACGCTTGCACGGAGAGAACATGCAAACTCCACCCAGAAAGGCCCCCGCCCAGCCGGGATTAGAACCAGGGTGACCTGCTTGCTGAGAGGCAGCAGCTCAGTTGTGCCACCGTGCTGCCAAATATATTCATAAGTATAAAAATAATTTAACATTATTTATCTAAGGAGCAGACTGCTTTGAGTTTAACTCCATCACAGAACTCTCATCTTGAGCTACCATGAATAATAATAATAATAATGTCATATTTTTGTCATCTGTGTATGTTTCCATACAAGACGAAATTTGACTCTGCATTTAACCCAATCACCACCAGGTGGGGCAGTGGGCAGCTATAGAAAGCGCGCCGGGGAGCAGTTGGGATGAGATGTGCTGCTCAAACACACCACAAGTTTATGCCGTGACTGGGGTTCGAACCAGGGTCCTTTGGGTCCCAAGTCCAGTTCCCCTGCCACTACACCATGACTATCAATTTGAATTTTATGGCTTGCCTCCACCTCCACACTAGTATAAATCTACTAGTATTTAACAATCAGGGCATTTTGTTTAGTTTTGCCTGTACCATTTGGGCACAGGAAAGAAGCCTGCAGTGTATTTATACTAATTTGCGTATTTATTAATGAGAGAGGACAGGAAAGTCCAAGCGACTGGTCTATTCCACATGAACTTTCAGTATAACAGCTGCACACTTTCATGCATGAGGCCCCAGGTGTTTGCTACTTCTGTTGTGTTCCACTTCATTTAATCTGATCAGTGTAAATATTTGTGTACCTTGTTGACGACTTTCTGTTGCTGCACATGTTTTTGTCTCAGACTGGCCACCTCCCTCCATAAAGCTTCATTCTCACTGAAACAAATAGAAACAAGGTTAATGTTTAGTATTATAATTGTAATTACTGTATTTGTATTAGCATGTACATTATGAAGCAAGCTGAAAAAAAAAAAGATTTACCAGTGACGAGGTCTGTAATTTAGATTGAAGTCTTACATTTAGTGCTGTGCGATATGACGATATATATCGTGGAGACAATAGAAACGTGTCTATCGTGCAACTTGCCTTCTATCGTCTCTATCGTTTATAAAATAATTTTATTGATTATTCATGCAAATAAATAAAGTAGGTTACAATGAAATGTATTGGTGTTGTCACTTTGCTTAAACTCAGTTATATGTGATGAATAAGAATAAAAAAATAACTTTCGCAAAGAAGCTTCATATTGTGGTTTTGCGACATGACGGCACTGCTTTATGTTTGACGCACGCGCGGGTTTGCGACACATGCTTTACGTTGTTAAACTCAAGAGCAATGGAGACGCAGGGGCATGAAGCCGGTGTCACAACAAGGAGAAACAGCTGCACAGGCAGCCCAAGAAGAACTTTTACCAAAAAGAGGGGGAACGTCTGTTATTTGGGTACATTTTGGATTCAAGAAGTCTGACACGGAG
>JARVJN010000453.1:25698872-25709476 GCA_031763805.1 Argolebias nigripinnis
ATTTAAAGAAGTACCATAAACTAACTAAATACAAAATGCATAAATTACATAAAAAATGTGATCAGCAGTAAACGTAGATTCCCTAAGTAAGTGTTTTAACAGTGTTATAAGTTATTCAAAAAGTATATTAGTTATAGCTGATTTATAAATTATGACAACTTTATCCACACATTAAATTAATGTTTGTTTAAAAAGAACATTTGTGTAAAAGGTTGCTGCTGCCTCTAATTTTAGTGACTAAAATATTTAATGTAACAGTGCGCATATAATAAAACTTTGCACATTTTGTAATTGCATTAAAACTGCTCAACAAACATCACAATGACACACAATAAAAATATTTAATTACTTCAGCTTTGTCTCGCTCAAGTCAAGAGCAGATTTCAGCGTTAGCAGCATAGCTTGCTCGTATATTTAATTATTATTTTGCCGCTGCTCTGACATTTCTTGTCAAACTAATCCTCCGGCGCTGTAATCTCCCGGCTGGGCAGTATTTGTTCGGAAAGATCAGCTCGTCATTTAATCTGTAAAAATCTGAAGACATACCGATATCACCGCCGCCTAGTTTTCGCCATTAAATATTTTAAAGCACCTGTTGGAGTGCCGCTCCGTCTCCTAGCAACAGGCGAACGTGAGCTCACCCTCCCGTCCAGCAGGGGGCGGGGACACCGCCGAAGACAGGCGGAAAGCTTTTCGCTAATCAAAGAGTCATCCTTTTAACAAGATGATACATCTCCATTCCGTTTTTGTGTCATTTAATTACGCTATTTTTTAATATTATTGGTAAATAAATCTCGAGAATCCTATAGATAAGCGTTGGATCATGTTATTTCTTTAGCAACCTGTAAACACTGCGCTAGCTGAATCAGCTACTTAAACTCGACATCCCGAGTCGAGTCATCCCGGCAGCTCTTTAAAAACGAACACAGAACGCGAGGGAGGATCATCCTCTCGCTTCGGTGCCGTTCTTCGTTTCCAATGGACCTTCACCATCAGTGTCGTGAACATCAGATGTCTCCTGGTTTGTTCGTATGGACGCTGAGGATGCCGAGACAAGGGTAGAACCAGTCAAGAGCGACCAGTGAAGGTGAGGGCTGTGTGCGGTGTCTGTAATGCACGCCGACTGCTCGTCTGTGTGCACGCGACAAGCTGCTGGAGTGTGAACTCTTCCTGTTTTAGTCTGAGCTTTCTTATTAAAACCCATTTAACAGAGAAAACATAAAGTCAGGCTGCTCGTATTCCCTGCAGGACCTCTCATCCATCATGGGGAACGGATCTTCAAAGGGTGTCGGCGGAGAGGAACCAGTTAAGACAACTTTGTTTGAAAGGGAGCCCAGTGGGATCACCTACAGGATCCCTGCCCTGCTCTACCTGAGACACTGTCGCACCTTCCTCGCCTTTGCTGAGAAGAGAACCTCATCCTGTGACCGTGACGCCAAAATACTGGTCATGAGAAGAGGACTGCTGAAAGATGATGGATCTGTTCAGGTTAATTATTCTGCCTGCACTGATCATAGGCATGCTATTCATTTTGGGGCTTTTTATTGTTTGTTTTATTCATTTCATTTCAATTAAAACAAGACATTATTCAAAACAATTAAATAAAAATACCTATAAAATGAAAGGCAGCAGAAGAAGAAGGAATTCTTATCATTTCTGCCCCTTCTTAATATCAAATCAAAACAATCAATTCAAAAAATACACAATACAACAAAACCACAAAACTTATCACAATTAAAATTTCTTAATATTAGCAAACTTGAATATATCTCATCAGCAAAACATTCTTAATCTTTTTCTTAAATACAACTAATGATTTCTCCTTTTTTGCATCATCATCCAAACTATTCCATAAACTAATTCCCTTCATTCAAGTAGCCCTACCCTTTAAACTTGTTCTATACCTCGTCTTTACAAAAATGTCTGTTGTGGTGTACAGTGTTAGTAAGGTAAATTGCTACACTGTTCCCTTTAAATTATAACAACTATTCCTTTTAACAAAATTCCCTTGTATATTCGATGGTCAATTTTGATTATGTGCCTTGTACATCAGTAATAGTATCCTGTATTGTAATCCACCAAATCATAAAACTTAACAATTTTCAGATGATAAAACAAAATACTTGAAGGATGACGATAATGCTTTCGTGAGATCACTCTTATAACTCTTTTTTTTTGTTGTAAAATAAACATAGACTTGGTTGCAGTTTTACAAGCTGTACCCCAAATACCAACACAATAAATCAAATGTCACTGGAATAGGTATGTGTGAACAAAATCAACCTCTTGGTATCAAAACTTTTGAAAAAGCCTTTAATGATACCAAAATCAGCTGCAAGGGCTAATAATAAAACAAAGTTACAGTGTATTAAAGTTGGTCTGTAAAAACTAATGCATGACTCAAAAGTCAGTCTTTTCTGTAATTTTTTTGCTCAAATTTGACAAAGTTTATATCATTTTAAAGCTGAATATATACAAAAACAACTGAAAACTATTTTTCATGACAATCCTATGAGCTTATATTGTGATTTCTCTTCAAATAATGTATGAAAATTTGCAGTTTAGGACCTAATTTAGGTGCTGCAAATCAATCAGTTACCATCCAATTACCAATGATAACAGATAAGAGATCCAAAGAACAGTATTTGAGTTGTTTTTAGGAACATCTTACTCACCTTCAGCAAACTTGTCTATGATTCTGATAGTTAAAAAAAATCTGCGGAAATTCGACTGACATGCACTGGAATGTGGTCAAAAAGTTGGATGCGAGTACCGTACAACATTTTTAACTACGCCAAAACGTTAATGTACTACAAAATATTAGAAAAAACAAAATGGGCCAGTGAGTGGTCATACCTAATTAAAAATCTTCATTTTATTGCATTTAAAGATTTTGCAATGTACAACTTCAACTGAGAGCACCATTTTTATTTTACCATAGATTTTCTCTGGTCCAAAGGGGTAAAAATGTTACATACGGGCTCAAATATATATTTATATCCCCCTCCTCTCACACACACACAAACAGATACATGTATTTGTTTAAATGTCCGTTAGGAAATTACCCTTCAACCAAACACTTTTAAAACTTGGTATGATTCATTTAAACTGGTTGGGCTCCTGGCACAAGTCTAGTTAGCACATTTTTATTGGAGTTGAGATCTGGGCAACAAGGAGGCTTATCAAGAAGCTTAGTGTTAGCCTGTTTTGTTGTTCCCCGTCGCAGAGCGAAGAGGTGACTTGGATATACCCTCCATCTGTCCGCACGGTTCACCTGGTCAGCTGTATAAAACAAGTGAGGTACAGACTTTTATTTTGGTGTGTGACTGTATCCAGGCATAAGAAAAGTCACTATTGAAACCTAGATTGCTGCATCAAAATCCAAGATGGCCACCGGCCGCCATATAATTACAGGTGCATCTAAAAAAAAAAAAAAAATAGAATATTGTATAGAAAGTGAAACTTGGATATTACAAAGATTCATTACAAAAAAGGTAAGGTTTTATTGGCTACTCCCTTCTGCAGGGGTTCACCACTGTGAGTGGACTCGCATGCAAGATTTGGCAGTTATTTTTACACCAGATACCCTTCCTGACACAACCTGGGCTTGAACCCACAACCGCAGGATTACAAGACCATGGCACTGAACACTGAGGTACAGCAGCCCTGATTCATTACACATTGACTGAACATTTTCAAGCCTTTATTTCTTACAATTTTGATGATTTTGTCTTAGAAATAATGCAAAACCAAATTTCAGTGTCTCAGAAAATTAGAATATTATGAAGAGGTTGTAAACTCATGATGTCTCATCCTAATCAGCTGATTAACTCCTGGACATGAGCCACAAATGTCTCAGTTCTCAAGTCCAGACACTCCTGAACCAAAGACATCAGAAGTGTCTTACCTGCTGAGGAGACAAAGAACTGGACTGTTGTTCAGTGTCCAACGTCCTCTTTTCAGATGAAAGTAAATGTTCATGTCATTTGGAGATCATGGTTCAGGAGTCTGGAGGAAGAGTGGAGAGGTCCAGAATCCACGTTGTTGACGTCCAGAGAGAAGTTCAGTCAGAGATGGTTTGGGTCCATGTCCTCTGCTGGTGTTGGTCCACTCAGACTTCATGCTTCTTTCTGCTGATGATCTTTATTGAGACGCTGGTGTCATTTTTCAGCAGGACTACTGCTAAAGGTACCAGAAGCTCTCTGTGGTATATTCTAATTTTCTGAGACACTGAGTTATTTTTAATTATTATTTATAAGACATGATCATCAAAATGACAAGAAATAAAGGTTTGAAATATTTCACTCACTTTATGAAATGATTTTTAAAAACATAAAACTTTTACACACTATTCTAATGTTTTGCACCTGTAAAGTAAATTTAGATGAAGAGGTCAGACAAATTAAAGTATTTCTCCCAGAAACCCATGAACAGGTGTGAGCAGAGCTGTACGGGAGTAAAAGTTAATTAAAAGTGTGAGTCTATTTCAAGCCATGCCTGAAGTCTTCACCATCCTTTGAATCTGACTTGTTTTCTTCTCTTCTGAATTTGCCTTTTTCTTTCCTCTTTCGTTGTCTTTTGGCTGCTGGCGCGGATGTAAATTTGTATAAATGTTGAAAAGAAACTGAATATTTTGGATATCACTTTTGATCTTAAAACTTGGCTCAAAGCAGGTCAGACCTTCTGTCCGTCCTCCGTCGTTGAGCAGCACTGAGCTGATGGGTTTTTGTGGTTCGGGGCCAAACTGCGGGCATTTAAAAGTAAAGAAGTACTTCTGACGTTCCTTCAAAAACACTTTCTGGAGCCCAGCCTCGTTCACAAACGCCGGTCTTCTTTCACTCCTCGTGTAAAACGATGGGCCCAGCGGAGAAACAAATCCCACTAACAATTAAAGGCAATCTTTTGAAATTTATTCCTCGCTTCCTTTTTTTATTTTTACTTTTCCAAAAGTCAAATCTGCTTAGTAATGAGATAAATGTTTTTGAAATGTGAGCTTCGTTTCATTAGTCACGAACAAGCCAGGAGCTAGCCTCCTCCCCAAGAAAAACACATCTAGAGAAACTCTTGCATCTTATTTCATCACCGTCATCACCATCATCTTCGTCAGGAGTGAGGGGGTGAAAGGGCTAGAAGAGTGAATGGAGAGAGGAGAAAAAAAGAAAAAAAAAAAGAACCGGGGTGCCAGTAATAAAAACATGCTCGGGTTCTGTTTTGAACTTTGACTGGAAGATAACGCTTCAACTGCTCTTGAAAACATCTCTTGTTTCAAACTGGTAAAAGACGAAGCTAAACACACGGAGTAAAGTTTTAACAAAGGAACGCGGATCAAAAGCCAGCCAGTGGTTTAATTAAGTTCAACAGGAATCAAGACATCGTGAGGCTGATGTCCTCAGGAGTCTGATGTTTGAACTGAATTTATCTGGTGAGCAGGAACAAACCTGCACCGAAAAGTTCACGACTTGGATCGGTGGAAACAGGACCACGACTAAAAACCAACAGGACCCTTCACCAACTGTAAATTTAAAGTAACTCCATTCTGTTGTGAAGACCTGTTTATTCAGTGAACAGACTAGGATTCATTTCAAATACCAAATGTATTTGTTTTTCTCCACCCTTCTTCTACCTCTTAACCCATAGTCGGGTCACAGAGGCAACAGGTCCAGGAGAGAAATCCAAGCCTCCCAGTGTCCCAGCCACCGTTTCCAGCTTCTCCTGGTGGACCCAGAGGTGTTCCCAGGTCAGAGAGGATACACAGTCCCTCCAGAGGTCTGGGCCTTCACCGGGACCTCTTCTCAGCGAGACGTGCCCAGAAAACCCTCCAAAGAGGGCCGTCCAGGAGGAATCCAAATCAAATGAACCACCTCAACTGACTTGTTTTGATGCAGAGGAGCAGCGACTTTACTCCAAGCTCCCCAGATGACGGAGCTCCTCACCCTACTTCTAAGGCTGAACCCGGCCACCCTATGGAGGAAGCTCATTTCAGCAGCATGGATTCAGGATCTTGTTCTTTCCGTCATGATCCAAACGTCATGACCACAGGTGAGGACTGGAACGCAGACAGACCAGTAAATCCAGAGTTGTGCCTTTTGACTCAACTCTTTCTTCACCATGACCAATCGAAGCAACGCCCTCATTACTGAGAACAAGGCCCCAATCTGTAGATCCATCTCCTGATCCATCCTGCCATCACTCAGGAGTAAGACGCAGAGATCCTGAAACTCCTTGGTGTGAGACAGACTTCTCCTGACCCGCAGGGGGCATTCCACCTGTTTTTGGGGTCATCTTGGGGCCGGGATGGGGTAGAGGTAGGGCAGCTGACTCGGGACCTGAAAGACCTGGGTTCAATCCCCAGCCGTTCCCACATGTTGTGGTGTCTGAGCAAGACACCTAATCCCAAATTGCTCCCTGGGCACTTACATAGCTGCCCACTGTTCCACCTGGGTGTATCTCAGGTGTGATGGGTTAACTGCAGAGAACTAATATCACCATTGTATGGGAACATACAATGATGACAACACAGTACATGTACTTAATATTTTGTTCTGTAAAGCTGGAACTGGTTGGGCTTTTAACAACAAAATTGTTTTCAGAGGTCCATATTTTTATTATTATTATTATTTTAGCTTCAAACGCACATTTCAGTGATCCCTTGTTTTAATGGATCTTTTCATTGGTCCTTGCGTTTTCACCATATTTGCAACAGTCAACGGTGCATTTTTCTGCAGCTTATCTGTGGCCTGCTTGTGGAGGTCTAGGTGGGAACCCCTCTCCCCAGTGACACTCTCTAAGCCACAGAAAATAAATTGTGTAATCTCTCATACAACTTCTTGGTCTGTCCTGTGGGTCTCCCCAATACCCATAAACCTTCAGAAAAAAGCACCCAGAAGGAATCCTAATCAGACAAACCACCTCAGCTGATTCCTTTTGATCCAAGCTTCACCTGGATGATGGAGCTCCTCACCTTATTTCTAAGGCTGGGCACCCAACAGAGGAAGATCATTTTTAGTCAGTTGTATCTGGATGTCATTTTTAGATCATTCATATCTCATGGCTAAAGGTAAGAGTTGCAACTTAGACAGACCAGTTAGAGCTGGTGAACCTCAGGTTAATCTGAGTCACTCACTAAAGGCATGTGATTAATTTGAATCACTTTAATTATGCTGTCCAAAAAAAGAAGCTATGGTGATGGACGTTAAGATCCCAACTCATCTGAGTCTTCATCATTTACAAGGACTCTTTCACCCAAATAATCTAAACCCACAATGTTTCAGTTGTTTCTTGGCAAGTCATAACTCGTGGACTTCTCATGAGTCTGCCAGAGGATCCAGATTAATAGTCAGGAGTCCTGATTCAGTGTGAGGATCCGGATCATTAACCCCGGTGAGTCAGTACCTGACCAGCTCTAAGACCAGTAAATAAAGAGCTTTACCTTTTGTCTCAGCTCCCTCTTCTTCGTGACAGACCAGACCGAAGCCCTTATTAATGGGGTTGAGGGTCAGATCCATTATTCCATCTACAGCTGCATCTTCACATCACTTGTGAACTGAACTCACAGATCCTCAAACTATTCTGCTTAAAACAGAGACCCATCTCCACCCTGGAAGAAGTTGAGAACCCTAACCTCAGACTCAGTGGAGCTGACTGTCATCTCAGCTGCTCCACACTCGGCTGCAAACCGCCCCGGTGCGTGCTGAACGCCTTGGCTTAGACGCCAACAGAACCACATAATCTTGAAAAAGCAGAGGTTCCCAGACCAGACACCCTCTCTCCTCTACAACTGCACCTTCAGAGCCTGACCACGAATAGAATGGGAACCAGGAGGCAGTACTGGCAGGGTTCATCTTGCACCGGGAACGAGCTTGACCCTTTGCCAAGGGTGCTGAGACATCACTTGCTTTAGATTTAGGGACCGGATGGCCCCCAAAAGTGACCCCCCCCCAATTCTCCCACAACACTCCTCGTGAACATGATCACAAGTCTTCTCCAGTTCCACAAAACATGTGGACTAGAGGCAAACTCCCATGACCCTCTTCGCAACTCCTCAAGGGAAACGATCTGGTCCAGTGCCCCACGACCCGGAACAAAAGTCGCAACTCTCTGCACTGTTTTAATTTTAGTTACTTAATTTAAAAAAAAATCCTGAGTTTATTGTCCGAGTAGGAATTTTAAATCACGGCACTAAATTGCAGGATTTGTTCACTCTAAAGGTCTCAAGCTAAACAAGCTTCCCCAGTTCTCTGTAGTTTACACAACAGAACAATTTAATGTAAAATGTGAACAGTTTGGGCTTTTAGAACCCGAAATGACAGGAATGTGTTAACATTTTCTCTGAAACCAAATGTTGAACATGCTGGAGGTTTGCATGAGGCTAACCTCTCAACATGTGTGACTTATGTAAGGTCCAAAACAAAAGTCTGATTATCTACTTAACTATCAAAACACAAAAACAAATATGTGTTATTTAAAAGTGACACGCCTCACCGATGTAGTAACTGATGTTCCTCTTGAGACGGTCAAAAACGAACCAGCGTTTCTTCCACGACTTGATTTTCCCGCCCATCTTCACCAGGTGGCCTTTGCACATCTTCTCTGTGAGGATGACGAAGGGGCAGGTGTCGATGCTGTGGCCACACGACTCCACGTGCGCTCGCAGGTCGAACTCCTCCTTGCGGTTCGGCAGATAACGTGTCATTGGACGTGCCTGTGGTGGGGAAAAAAACAATTCTAAAAGCTGTGTTGAAAAAACTTTTCTTTGACCAGTATTTAAAGAAAAACTTTATATTTTAAATTGGGGTGATTGTTAGGTTTAGCTGGTTAAACCTTTCTGAACAGTTCAGTGACTGGGATTGTTTTCTTTACGTGTTGGACTGTTGGGATAGTCTCTGTTAAATGGGTACAAATACAGATGGACAAAACAATACAAACATAGAAAGGGATTTAAATCTCTAATACGAGTCCTTTATTCCAAATTAAAGCTTCGTTCATGGTCTTTTTTTCAATGGAACTGGTGTTTTGAACCAGTCTGACTTGTGTTTTCTCCCATTCTGCTAATTGCTGGTACATTTCTACTATAGGAAATTTCACATCGGTTTAGTTTAGTCAAATTTATTTATAAAGCACATTTAAAAACTTTTACCAAAGTGCTGAACAATAAAAGACAAAGGCAGAGATAAAAAATAATAATAATAATAATTTAAAAGCTTTAGAAGAAAAATAATACAGAACAATAAAATACTAAAACACCCCACACTGTGTTAAAAGTCAGTGAAAAGAGGTGTGTTTTTAGAAGAGATTTAAAAACAGGAAGTGAAAAGGCCTGTCTGATGTTGGAGGGGATGATTGGTCCAAAGTTTAGGAGCCCGATCTCCGATCTTCAACCTGGTTTCTAGGATGACCAAAAACAGCTGATCAGTGCACCCGAGAATGAACATCAGGGTGAAGAAGGTTGGAGAGATATGAGGATGTGAGGCCAATTAAGCATTTGTAGGTCAGGATAATTTTAAAATGTATTCTGTGACCCACAGGGAGCCAGTGAAGGGAGGATAAAACCAGTGAAATATGCTCAAACCGACGAATTCCTGTTCAGAGGCATAAAGTTTAGATAAAATCGGCAGTAAAGTATTTTTAATTTTGTCATCGTTCTGCCCAACTTCAGACCATTCAAGCCCTCCAATAATGATACTTTTATGGATTCAGTAGTTGTCAACAATCTCTGTGTACTGTTTGATGCTGCAGGTGCCAGAAGTGTACATATGCAAAGCATGGCTCGAGGGCCAAAGGTGGCCCTTAGACATCTCCATTTGGTCCACAACATCTTTATATAACAAAACAACCTAAAAAAAAGTTTTTGAAACTTCAAAACAAAGATTTTGTTGACTTTTAATTTGCTTTTATCAACAAAAATACATTTCCTGTCAGGTTTAAACTTTTATTTTTACCAGTTAGTGTTTGTATGACCGAATTAGACTAAATGTTACTTGTAAATTATGCACTAAATATGTCATCATTCCAAAAGGAACAGAAAGCCTTGAAAGCATCTTCATATCTATATTAGCAGAATATTTAATTAACAAAGCAGTCAGCGACACACAAACATAGCTGAGCTACATGTTGTCATATAAGCTAAATACAACAAACATTTTCTGACTGGATTTTTAAATACTGTATGTGATTTTATTTTATATCATAAATGTGTGTAGCACTGAGCCTGTGAGTTCCTGTACTCAAGTCACATGTTGATTTTGAGCTGAAGAGTTGTGTGCTAATTACTTTTGGGCTTTTTGATCAACTTTAGACACACAATTTTTTTAAATTTATTTATTAATTTCGAAGTATCCTACAAGAACAAAAAGTGCAAGGAATCGTCCTAATATTTAGGAGATTTAGCATGATACACATGATTTTACCCATTTTGTTATGTAACTGACAGATTTTCTTTTGAACTTAGTGCAGCCAAAGTGAAACAGGAAGTGACATCAAAGGGGAACTCTTTTAAAAACAGGAACTTCCTGGTCACGGTTGATTAAATATTATCTAAACTATGACTCTTTGTCATCCTTCTCTGATAGAGACTCAAAACAATTTAAAGAAACATCAGCTTCTTC
>JARVJN010000453.1:25884860-25894996 GCA_031763805.1 Argolebias nigripinnis
CCCCCCCCCCCCCCGCGCTGAACAGAACAGATGTACTGATGGTAAATGAAACCACGGGGAACAGAACACAAGAAAAACATACAGAAATTAACCAAATAAAAAGACTAAACCCAGAAAACAAAAAAACTTCCCACAAAAGGATGTTTTTGAAGAAAACTTTGACTTTTAAAGGCTTTCTGGAATAACTTTTTGTTATAAATCATATTGCATGTCCGCATGGGCTCAGGCCTCTCTAAATGCAACCAAACACAATGGCTCTTTATATAATTAGGCTGTAAAAAATTATGGATAAAAAGCCAATCTGCTATTATCACTGTAGCATTATTAAGAAATATAACCTAATGAGCTTTGACAGCTTTATTAGCTTTTGTTTTCTTAAACTGTTTCATAAATGCATCAATCGTGTAGCACCTGAGCCATTACTTACATTTGTTGAGAGACAAAACAACAACAGAGTCACTAGACGTTTCACAAATCATGACAGTAAAATATTATTTTGCAGGAGAACTTTTGGACAGACAGCCTTCTCTGTTAGGAGTTGTGAGCTGTGGAGCTCGTTACCATCTGATCTTAAGACCACAACTGACATTAAAATATTCATTTCAAGGCTTACGAATTGGCTAAAGATTAACCAGAATTATACTTGTTTTTATATTTATTTTTCATCATTTTAATTGGTTTTTACTGCTGATCTTAACTTTTCATTTAACCAACTGTTAAAGGTCCATCTAGGGACGGGTGTTGCGAATTAGCTTTGGCTATAAACACTGTGACGCAGACATTAGATTGATTTGACACATGTTTCATGTAGCTGTTCCTATCAAATAAACAATAAATACATTTTGCCTCTGTTTCTTGCCTCTGATTCGCTCTCCTCCTTTCCTCGCAGGGTGGCTGTGACGCGCTCTAAAGACATCCCATTATTTGGCCCTCTGTTCCCAAAGGGCGCACGGTTCCCTCGCTCGCACGCCTTCAGAGACTTCCTCCTGGCAAAAGTGGTGAACGCTGAAAACGCTGCGGAGAAGTCCGAGAAGTTCCGCTCCATGGCCACGCGAACGAGGCAGGAGTACCTGAAGGACCTGGCTGCGAACTACGTGACCACCACGCCCATTGACTCCTCCACCAAGTTCCCCCTGCTGTCTCTGGGCAGCAAGCGGAAAGACAAAATGAAGGGCACCAAGGGAGCCGAGCTGCACAGCGCCGGGGCGCTGGTGTGGGCAGTGGTGGTCAACAGAGAAGACGAATGGGAGGCGGGGGAGTTGGCGCTCCCCTGTCTGCTGGGGGTGTCGGCAGAGTCCGTAGTGCTCATCGAGAGGTGCAGCCGCAGGGTGGTGTTTAACTGTTCCTGCCGGGACGTAATCGGCTGGAAGGCAGTGACAGAGACTAAAGAGGGGTGGCCTTGCTTGGATATTTTCTACGAGCGTGGGGAGTCGGTGTCGATCAGTGTGTTGGAGAGCCAAGCAGAGGACATAAAGGAGGTGGTGCAACGGCTTGAGGTGAGTGGACTCTCCACGAGTTGAAGGACTGCACTGTGAGCTCCACACATCAGATCCTTCTACTCTGCCTTCATCCTGCAGCTCGTCACACGAGGCTGCGAGGCCCTGGAGGTCATCCCCCTGCGGGACGGCGTGGGGCAGCCCGGCTTCCTGATGAACGAGGACGGCTTCGTGACGGAGCTGCAGAGGTTCTGCTACGCCGAGAGCGGCGGCCTGCAGCTCTGGGCTCGCGTGGTGAGACTGTGCGGACACTCCCTGGTTCATCTGAGCTCAGAGGAGAGGACCAGGGTTCTCCGCACCGCGCACAAGATCCACATCACCGTCATTCCACCGGACGAGAACGGCAAACCTCGCAGGTAGGCGAGACTCGTGTCGGGAGGGAGACGGGCATGTGGGACAAGAGCATGTCAGGTCACAGCTGGGTCTGCTGGTAATGATGGGCTGAAGTCCAGTTAATCATTTTTATTGATGTTTACTCACTGACTCAGCCACTGAAGTCAGAGAAACAGAAGAATCTGCTGCTCAGAGCTGAGGGCAGAGGGATCCTCAGTTAGCATTTAACCTTTTAGCTTTGGTTAGTGTTTTGTTGTTTTTATCTTTTAGCTAGTGTTGTGTATTTTTAGCTTTTGGCTAGCATTAAGCCACTTTTGTCTTTTAGATGGCACGTAGCCTTTCTTGTACCTTTAGTAGGTGTTCTGCTCTTTTTAGGTTTTATCTAGTATTTTGCATGTTTTAGTGATAGTTTTGCTATTTTTGTCAAACTGTTTCTTTTAGGTAACGTTTTGCTCCATTAGCTTTTAGCTGGTGTTCTCTGTCTTAACACTAACTACAGGTAGTCCTCGACTTACGACTTAGATTCGTTCCTACGCGGCGGCGTAAACCGATTTTTGACGCAAGTCGGAATATACGTACATACTGCACCATATACATGTACAGTACAGTACTATATTACCAAGCACTTAGCCTATCCTAACACAGTACCCTACATAATTATCAAAAAACACATATGTTTTGGGAGCCATAATGAAGGGAAAAAAGAGTTAATGGTCTACTGGGATGCTGGTGATGCCGTATTCCTCCGGCCATCTGTATTCTGTTTACGACGTAAAACCGCCGTCCACCTTGGTCCATCTGCCGTATTCCGTATTCCGTTTACGATGTAAAATCGCCATCCACTTTGGTCCAGAGCGTTTACAGTAAGGCCTCCGCCTGTACTTTTCCACTGCTTCGCCGCTAGTTTTGCTGTCAACCTCGGTCCAGAGCGTTTACAGTACGTAACGTATTCCTCCGCCTCTGTATTCCTCTGCCTGTGTATTCCTCCGCCTCTGTATCCCTCCGCCGCTACACCGCGTACAGTACAATACACTGTACTGTATTCTTCCGCAGCAGCGGCCGCTGCGTAACTTGAAAAAAAGGCTGTTCATAGTAAATGGGAGATGCGTCGTAACCACGAAACGTCGTAACTCGAGGGCTACCTGTATAAGAAAAGAAGCTGTCAGCCACAGGTCTGTCTGTATCCACCTTGGCAGCCTCCCTAACATCCATCCATCCATTATTCCTTTTCAAGTAGCAGGGGTCACTGGTGTCCATATCCAGCAGTTACTGTGCGAGAGGCGGGGGACACCCTGGGTCTCCGGTCCATCACAGGGACACATAGAGACAAACAACTATTCAGTCTCTCATTCACACCTAGAGACAAATTAGAGTTATCAACCAGTCTAACATGCATGTTTTTGGTCTGTGGGAGGAAACCGGAGTACCCGGAGAAAACCCACACATCCACGGAGAGAACATGCAAACTCCACCCAGAAAGTCCTGGGCTGGGATTTGAATTGGCGACCTTCTCACTGAGAGGCAACGGTTCTACAAACTGCACCACCGTGTCCCCTTAACATTAATAACTCAATCAGCTAACAGAATAATTGTAAATGTGCTGTTCTATTCAAACCTGGCGGTGAGCTTCTAAAACAAAACAATTTGTCTGCCTAAACTATGCCTGTCACGATAACAAATTTTGCTGGGCAATTAATTGTCTCAGAAATTATTGCGATAAATGATAATATTGTTTGAAATTTGACAATAATTAGTCATTGTTGTCAAATTTAAGAAGAAATGTTTTTGTGTGTAGTACTATTTTTGACTACTGGATGGCAGTATAAGACCATCTGAACCCAAGGATGGATCGTGAGAGAGCGATCTCGCATGTCTCTTTAAGAAAAATGGGAGGAAAGCCCCTTGACGTGACAGGGGCTGTTTCTCCTTTTTTTTTTTTTCCCAGTTCTCAAAATGGCGGATGCTCGGTGTGGTTTGAGCTCTTTAGCATTTTTCACACAACGCTTTTTAAAAAATCAGTAAACATGTTCTCAACTTCTTTTTGCAGAGAAGAACAACTTTTTACATGAAGGCACAGGTTTCAACTGTGAATTTTGGAGCTTTGACAAGACAGAGATTTTTTTCCTGAGGTTGGCCTGTTAGCTTAGCTTCTCAGCTTAGCTGCTTTTAGAGATCCAAAAACGAGATTTTGGACGATTTAAACATATTTTAAAGAGAAAAAGTGGGGCCAGTGAAGAGCACCGGAGTTGAGCCTTTTGTCATCCAGTGTCTAAGAGAGAGACACGAAGAAACGATAAAGCTGATAAATGAAAATGTCGATAATTTTCATTTATCGTGCAATTAATTGATTTATTGTTTATCGTGACAGACCTATCTGTAAGGAGTCTTTGCACAGAGTTGTACCCACTTTTATTTTAGCCGCACTCCGTCTGCAACAAACCAGTTGCAATAAATCGTGACGTTGTCCCTTATGATCTGCTGTACTTTGAAGGGTCAAGTAGGGAGAACTACAGCTTTGTATTAATATTCCTTGTAAATTAAAACAGTTTAAGGTTCTATTGCATTTTGTACAATATGTCCCACTGAGTGTACAGAAATTAGCTTTGAAGATTTGAGTGAAGCATTTTAACTAGTCCTAATCTGAGCTATTTTTCTTTAAAATAGATCAAACCAACACTAATATAAATTTACAAATCTCTACAGTAATGGAACAAGTAATAGGTCTATGGAATGGTTTAGAAAACGATATTAAAGTTGCAAAAACAATGACTTTGTTTTTTTAAAAAATTATAAAATTAGGTTTTTGGAGAAAAAATATATAAATTGGTTTGTTTCAAAATTTCTGAATGGTAAAGTACGATGAGTTATTTATTGTGTAATATTTTTTGTGGATTATTGTTGTTTAAATTGATTGTTTGAATTAATTTTGTTTAAAAAAGGGGCAGACATAAGATTTTATCTTCTGCTTCCTTTCATTTCATGTAATGTTTGATTTTTATTTACGTGGAATTGTAAATAGTTTTTTATGTTATTTTAAATTTGAACTTTGAAATGAATAAAGAATTTAAAAAATAAACATATTGATCTTTATCCTAAGGAACATGTTTCTATTTGAATTGGTCTATGTTAGATGCGGCACAAATGTTCTCACTTTTATTTTTTTAATTTTTTTTAAACCATCAATTCAATCAAGTCCAAATCCTGAGAATCTCCATTAAAACGGAATAAACTAATGGAAACATTAATAAAACAATTAAACCAATTAAATCTGCTCATCTAGAACTAAAAGAAACCATTTTTTCAGCAGAGATGTAAAATGATCAACCTTCTGAGATTATCTTTTTTTTTAAATATATTAAACTTATTCTTCCAGAAGATTCATTTGTTCCTAAAATTGTGAGGAAAATGCTGAACGTTTCTCACGGTGCAGCATAAAACTTTTTGAGCTAAGTTTACTAAACATTTGTGGACAGACGAGCTCTAAAATAAGAGTCTGTTTTTGAACGTTGTCTTCAGATGGGACTTTGTTGTTCTCGTATCTCAGTCACGACCACCTTTCAGCTGCGATCAACCTTTTATTAGGCTCGAAACTCATAAAGCATCCGTTTGCTGAAGATGACAGCTTTCTTTTCTTCTGCAGCAGCTTTTCACACCGATAAATCACCGTCAGGCTCTCCTCTGTAAACCGCCCGGCTCTGATACCGCTCGTAAATTATTCAAGCTACTCAGAACACAAAAACCTCCTTCGACGACTCTCCTGACACAACACAATCAGGGCCATGTTGTTCTTTGTTAATAAACCGGCGTTAATGCTCTGAACGATGAACGGTTTACTAATAGTGTTATGTAGATGTAATCACGTATTCGTCTGTATCACAATCTCACAATTACTGCAGAATGATTCAGAGTTTTAAATTTTCTTTGGAAGTGTGCCCAGAAGCATAAATCAGGATAAATTCTGTTAAACAAGAACTTCATCCAGTGAAAGACGTTAACTTAAAAGCCAGCGATGATGAATAGTCTTTTTATCCACATTGCTTTTGCAACACTTTGAACATTTTTTAAAGATGTGGGTCAGAACAAATCTGAATAAAGTTTAGGGATTTTGACTGACTTTTTAACAGCATGGTCTTTCTTGAAACCAGCAATCAGCCCATTCCTGCAGTCAGAACTTTACCAGTTTAATAAAATCAGGAAGAAGTGTCAAGTTCAGGTCATTGGAAACTAGGAAATGCAGAAGTACGCAGAAGGAGCTCGAGTACTTACCGGTACTTACATTTTGTCTGTCTAAGCAGATCTCACTTGTAAAATGAGTTTTCTAGGCTCACTGTGACTTATCTGTCTAAATAAAGGTTGAATGAATGAATGAGTAGAAAACAACTTTTATTAATCAAAAACAAAATGCTCGTGCAACAACAAACAACTCCCAACCAAAACAACAATGATAACACAGTGACCCAGACATGGTGAATGTACACGATCGTGAACTGGTGAGAAGAAAGAGATTGAGTAAATGGGCTGAGCCTGGTGAGGAGATGGGAAACAGGTGAGCATCACAAGATGGGGAGCAGGTGTGCGTAGGTGGGGCAGGACTGAGGAGCAGGAGCTGCACTGAAGGAAAGCACTGAGAAAAATGAAGTGATGGTCCAGAGAAACTGAGACTGAATACAGAAAGCCAACCAACCAACGAACACAGGCTAACAAAATATAACAAATACTGGCAAAAAGATTCTCTTTGAGGAGTCGAGCTAAAATCAACACAGACTGGGTCCCAAAGTGAATGTCTTCTTAAAACAATTTTATAATCTTTTTATTTTTCATAGCATTTAAGCAAATGTTACTTGCCCTGGGCACGTTATTTTTATTCATTCCAGTGTAATGAGGTGTTAAAAGGTTGTGGGAGGCTGATTGAATTCAGCTGAGTATTAATTGGATCACGCTATTGGTGGGGTTGTTGGTCCGCCTATAAATAGGCTGGGTGGCAAAGATCCAGGAAGATCCAATCCGAGGAAGCAGAAGAAGCCGAGGAAGCAGTAGAAGTAGAGGGGGAGTTTTGGAGAGGAGGGTTTTTGGTTTCCGTCCCTCCGCCCGCACCTGGCAGTCCGGGTTGCCACTCCAGAAGAAGACGCCTTTGTTGTTGGAAGCTGTGAGTGCTCGTCCTGAGCACTGAAGACTGAGGTCTGAGCGACCTGTTTGCCGTGAAGTTCTTTTTTCCTCCTAAACTAGATGGACCTTCGTTTTTGTTTTACCATCTTGACGCTGGATCCGACCTGGTGAGACCGGTTGTACCGTTTTTTGCTTTTTTGTTATCTTAGGCTGGGCCTTTTGAATTTAGTCCAGCACCCACAGAGGCTTCGACGGCCCTATATTGGGGTTGGCCCGCTGTGGTACCGTTATATTTTGTTGGATCGGCTCACCAGGTCCGCCTTTGGTTTGTTACTTTGGGATTTTGTGAATACAGAGAAACTGAGGGTTTGAACTTTTTCTTTTTTTCTCTTCACAGAGCAGCTGGAGGCGGCACAACCAGAGCTGCACCGCCAGCGAGTTTAAAAATAAAAATCTTTCTTTTAACCCTCCTTTTGTCTTGTGTCCCTAAATATGCTATGTTCCTTGAGGACGTAACATGTACATGTAGCTACTAAATTTTACTCACCAGCTCTGCAGAACGGGAGCGGCTCTCAGTTCTGGTCCGACTCTGTTCTGTTCTGACTCAGTTCCATTTCTGCAGATGTAACCTGCAGCGACAGAGCCCAAAGTCAATGTTGTTAACTCTTAAATCTAATAATTACAGTATATGTAGCTAATAATCTCTTAATAATCTCTGACTCTAACTAATACATTTTACTTACGGCGGCTACTTGGGAGTCCGCGTGGGCCGGCTGTGAGATCTCAGGTTCACCGCTGAGTCTGGAGGTCCTTTTCTGGTCCAGTTCAGTGCAACTCTTAAGCGCTGAAGCACTTTTTTATGGGGGGACAGCAGACCTTCAGTTGGCTGGCGCGGACCAGAGGTGGTCAATATATTCAGTCCCGATGGGCTAGAGAAACAGCCCTGCCCTACAGCAGTGCATCCCCGCTTGAAGTCCTCGTGGGCCGGCTGGGAGCTCTCAGGTTCACCTCTGAGTCTGGAGGTCTCGTTCTGCTCTGGTTCTGGTCCGGTTTGGTGAGCTCCATGTGGCTTCTCAGCATCCTCTGGGTGTCGATCAGATCAAAACTTTACCTCTGGTTTTTCCAGCAGAAGGAAACGGGGCTTCTGGGTGGGGCCCTGTTGGCTTCTGGGAAATGTGATCATTATGAGCGGGGATAAAGAGGAGGCTTACTGAGCAAAAACTACAAAATGGTGGCATCTTTCTGAAGTATTTTTTTTTCAATAACTATTTCCTATACAGTACTGTATCCAGTACTGTCCCAAACACGTGAGTATTATTAAAGTTGACAATCATGTGTCCAGTACAATTAATTAATTATTTTTTTGTACAGTTACATATTATGTACATTAACAAACCGCGACGGGTCTGGAAGTCGAACCGCCAAGTAGTGAGGGACCACTGTATGCTCATTTAAGATCAATGTAAAAAAAAAAGTTTGGGCTTTGCACCAAAATTCTTCTAACGATTAAATAAATATCTGTAAGAAAACTGTTAAATTTGAGATCTGTAGTCCAAAAGAGACTTACTGCCAAACTAAGGTTTGCAGCAGATATCAGGTGGTACAATGCACAAAGGATTCTCTTCCGCTTCATTTTTATTTATTTTTAAATTTTTTAAACCGGTACTCGCCTTCAGATTCATTTTCGTTGCATTTAACGAACTACTCTGCAGCCTTAAAAAAGAGAAATTCCACAAGGAAGCGTAATTAAAGCTGAGAGCTGCTGAAGTGAGCTGCAAATATCCTAAAATATTAAATTCCCCGAGGGGGTGGAGGGTGGGGTGCGCTGAAGGGGAATTGGTAAGAGACAAGGGGGGAAAATAGACTGATACTGACTGAATGAGACCATTTTTACTGAAAGCATGAAAGTAATGACACAATGGAAATGCTTTAATAAGTCACATTACACTACAGTGGAGCTGGTGTGATTGCACAGAGCTTCGCTGCATATGATAATTCCTCTCTGAGAATCTATCCCAGGCAGGCGGAGGCAATCTCTATGCTTTGCCTTTGATTATTGTCTCCTGTTCTCCACAGTTAGGCCATTAGTTACACAATTACAGAGTTATACTCTAGAATGATTTGACTTTTTCTATCCTCCAAATGCCTACATATTACAGGTCAATGAGGCAATATACCAGCAGTGCACGTTTAACAGTGCACATTTAACTTCAAAATATAACCTACTGTAGATGTGCATCTAACGACCACTATCGGAAAGTCTCATTAACATATATCCAGTGGTTCAGGAGACATTTAGCTAACAATCAAACAGGATTAATGCTAAAATGCCAACAGAAAGCACTTACATGTGTTGGGGATGCTGCTCAGCTACTACCACACCAAATTATAACTAAATATTTTACTGACTGTGTATATTCTAAAAGTTAATGGTAAAGCTTCCAAAACAGATCAGCGCAAAAACCAAAATCCTTTTTGTCTTTGGTGGTGTTAGAGCAGGGATCTGCAACCTGCGGCTCTTTGGTTCCTCCACAGCGGCTCTTTCAAGCTTTGACTAAAAGTAACATACAACTTAAGTTTATTGGTTGTTATACAAACAACAAAAATGTACTAGTTTTAGCGGTTTTCATGTAATTTCTTTGGCAAATACTCACTTTAGCTTTTTGCTTTATTTCTATACTTAATTTTTTTCCACAGTAAAAAAAAAATACATAGGTCTGCATATCTCATAGTTTGTTTTGTTTTTTAATATACAAAAGTTCTGTTTTTAATTGTGCTTGCTGGTAGAGTTTTTTTTATGTCCCAAATTGTGTCCTGATAGACAAGATGTGAAAGATCTTTTTTGTAATACCACTATCTACCTTCATGGTTCTCCCCCTTTTCCTATCTAAAATTATTATTCTGAAAAGGATAAGAAAGGCCGCGCTTATTGTAGCCGCAGCCTCATACACTCCGCCCTTCTTTCGGACAACTGCACGTACATGTTCTCGCTGTACCTCATAATAATAATAATAATACTTTATTTATAAAGCTTTAAAACAACCACAGCTGCAACAAAGTGCTGTACATATAAAATCAAGAACATTTAAACACAAAATAAAACAGTTGTTAAAGCATTAAGATAAATAAAAACAATAAAAACAGTGCTGAACAAATTCAGTCTGTGCTAAAAGCCAGTGAGTAAAAATGTGTTTTTAGAAG
>JARVJN010000453.1:26003008-26018581 GCA_031763805.1 Argolebias nigripinnis
TATGAATTAATACAGAACCAGTAAAAATAATTGCATTTTAAATCGCAATCGCAATTTATAGAAAAAAAATCGCGATTAGATTATTTTCCAAAATCGTTCAGCCCTAGCAATGACCCAAACAAGCAAATAACTAGTTTCAACATTGACCTTGATTTGTGACCTTAAAAGCTGGGGTGATGAAAAGTGATCCACTGTGTTTAGTGATTATGCAAATGTGCATGGATTGTCATTAAATTATCTTTGAGTGGATCAGATGTTATGGGCCAGACAAGCAAAGACCTTGTGTAGCATTTGACCTTGATTTGTGACCTTGACGCTGGGGTGATGTGTTATGCAACACTCCATCTAGTGATGATGCACACTGCACATGTAGTTTTGTTAAATTATCTTTAGCGACTCAGAAATTGTGGGTGGAACAAGAGAATGTATACAGACGTATAATAACAAAAGTCTTTGTCTTTTTGTACAAAGTGTCCCACCTTATCGATCTTGTCCAGCCAGTCTTTGTTGGAGGCCAGCTCTGCCATGAACGCCTGGTGTTTCTGCCACTTGCTGTGAAGATTGCGAGCTTCATCATAAGTCATGTCCTGAGCTGTCAGCATCTTCTCATTGATCCACAAAGTGAGCTTCAGACAAAAAAAAAAAAGGGTCATCATAAAATCAGTTTTATTTCTAAATGTATATCAATACACACACACACACACACTTTCTTTTGGCTAAATATGCCATTTCCAGCATTATATCACATTAAATAATTTAATGATTTACTTTGTTAATTTATTTATTATAACTTGAATGGATTAAAGACTGTCGTTACCTCCTGTCCATCTTGGAGGAAGTGCTGAAGTTCACAGTTGTCCTTCAGCTTGGCCAGCAGTTCGTTAGCGGCCTCCTTATTTTTATGATGCCTAGAGAGAATCAGCAAGAAGTCAAATATGTAGCCTTCAAACATCTCAAAAGGACAGAAAATCTTTGCATAGTTTTCTCTTCTTATCTCCAGCGTTCGGTTCTGACCTGTCCTGGACTGAATCAACTTTTTCCTGAATCTTATCGGCGTTTGCATTGGAGTCATTAATGAGGCGCCTTCCAGCCTCCACAACACCAGTTATCTTCTCCTCGCTGGCCTCTGTGGTCGTGAGGAAATCTTCATGCTTCTTAATGGCCTCCTCTGCAGCCTGCAGGCTGGTGGGCATCTCTGTGTGGGAAAGCACGTACTCCTACACAAAGATAAAGCAATGCCGAAAGATTTTTACACAAGGAATGCTTCCATGAACAAATCTGTTGTAGTTTTACAAACCGTGTAGAGCACAACCAGTAAGTATTAACTTTAATGTAGTTTTTTTTAAAGAAGTGCAACATATTTATTGTCTCTGACTCAAACTCTGAAGCTGTTTTTTATGCCAACAGCTTTTATGATACCAATATAATTTCTGTAATTTAATATAAAAATGCAGAGTGAAAAGACCTATAGTTTCTTCTGGATAGTCAAGACATGAAGAAATTACCTGTACCATTTTACTATTGAAACAATTTACAATTAGACTAAACATATTTTGATTGCCAGAAAAAACAACAACGCAGCATTAAAGAAAATAAAATTATGCAAATATCTTCTGACAAAAAACAAATGACCCAACACATTTTTCATTGCACTTGTTGAATTGAGCCAACAAGTGATCATTTCAATGAAGTATTAGCTTTCTGGCACAAGTCACATGATTCTTTGAGTGAATTTATCTAACCTGGCTGTTGAGGAAAGCCTCTGCTTGTTTTGCATCTCTCAGGAAGGTCTGGAAGTCAAAGGCCTGGGCCAAAAGGTTCTGGCGGTTCTCCCACATCTGACGTAGCTCATGCCAGCCAGTGTCCAACGCCTGAAGCCTCTGAGCCAAGAACATGTGCTGGGCGTCGGTCTGACCTTGGGTCACCTCCTCACCAACAGCTCGCATTTTCTCGTAGTCCTCCTTGTAGTTGTCGATTTCATTCTTGATGCTCTCGTGTTGAGCGAGCAGACTCTCGGCCTCGGGCAGAGACGTGGGAATGTCTTCTGAGGCCACCGCCGTCTGCGTGCGAGACAGCCAGGACTGGAAGTCGTCCAGATCCCTGAGGAAACCTTGAAGTTTGCTGGCTTCTCCCAGTGACTCCTCTCGTCGTTTCATGGTGTCGTTCAACTCCTCCCACACCTCCTGGATCTCAGACAAGCGTCCTTGTATTTCTCCAGCCTGCTCCGGGTGCTCGTTGGCCAACTTTTCTGCCTCTTCTTTCAGGTCATCCAATTTACCCTAAAAATAATCAAAGTGAGGAAAATCACAAGAAAAATAATCCTTCCGTTATTTGTTCTTGTTTAAAAGTGTATTTTGTATCAATCCATGCATATTTCATACCTGAATAGCTTCGAGGTCTCTCTCCATCCCAGTGAGCTTGCGTTGCAGAGCCATAACTCCAGCAAGATCATTCCCGAAGCCCTGAGTGGATTCAATCACTTTAGTCTTTTCTTTCATCCAAGTCTGAATCTCGTTACACTCCAGGTGGTAGTTCTGGATGTTAAGAGCAGACTCCAGAGCTTGTTTCTTTTGACCAGCCAGTTGCTCGAACTCTTTCCATCTGCAGACATCCAGCAAAATGTTAAAATTGGGTACAATGTTTTTTTGTAAACAGATGAGAGATTAAATACACCTTTAAAATGAGCTCTGACCTGTTGTTCAGTTTATCTTTTGTCTGGTGGATTTGGTCTTTGTTGCAGTTTTCTGAATTCAGCAGCTGCTCCGCCACCTGGTTCACATCGTTTACACGAACGCCTACGTTGTTCATCTCAGGTTCCAGTGTGTCAAATCTGCGTTCAAAAATAAAATACAATATTTATTCACTCATTCAAGTTGCATTAAACCTATATACAGTATATCGAAATATAATAAACACATGCCACATTATACGACCATCAGCAAAACTTTTATACAAAAATACAGCAATCTATAGAAATGGCTTGTATAACAGTTGATCTTGATTTCTGACCTTGATCTTAGAGCTGGGGTGATGAAAAGATTATGTGTGATGCTTTCTAGTGATGGAACAAAATATGTATCAAGTTTAATTAAATTATCTTAAGCTGATCAGAAAATTTGGTCCGGACCAGCAAAGACTGTGTGTAACACTTGACCTTGATTTGGGACCTTCACCTTGAGGCTGATGAGATGAAAGTGTATGCAAGACTCCAACTAATGCTGACATATTTGTTAGTTTCGTAAAATTATCTTGAGTGAATCTGAAAACATGGCCCAGACAAGCAAAGACCTTGTTTTAACGTTGAACTTGATTTGTGACCTTGACTTTGTAGCTGGGGTGATGAAAAGTGTACGTGACACTCCTCCTAGTGATGATGCATAAATATATGAAGTTTTGTTACCGGTAAATTATCTTGAGCATATGAGAAGTTATGGGTGGGGCAAGAGTAGGTTTACATAAGATAATACGTTCACCTTTGACAGGCGTTACATTTTTTTTAAAATCTGAGCATCTCATGAAACAAAGTAATAGTCTCTGCAGTCCAAATAGATTTTGAAGAAAAATAATTCAGCCTTGACCTTGTTACCCCACAGACTGACCTCTGCTGTACCACCTCCAGGTCCTCCAATTTGGTAGGAATCTCCATGCTGTCTAACCACTGCTCTTTTTCCTCCACCCAGAGCTGGCAGGCGTCAGCTTCACTGAACATGCGATAAAGGGCCAGAGCCCCCTCCAGAGCCTGGCGCCGAGCTGCTGACAGAGACTCCAGTTCTTCGTAGCATTGCTCAATAGCAGGCAGACGACCATCCACCTACAGTCATCCATAAACAATAATTTACTTCAAAGAGCATGTTATCACGGAGGGACGTTGGAAAAACAAAGCCCACGTACTTGCGGATCCTGTAAGTAGGCCTGTGGCAGCGCTTGGACCTGCTCGTGCAGTGAGTCGATGAGGGGGTGGTGGCTTTGGATCTCCTCTTCAATCTCCCTCTGCTTGCGAGCGAGTGTTTGGGTGGAAAACTCGTCGTGGCCAACCTCTTGACTGGACACCTGCCTAAGGGTCTCCATAATCCACGTCTCCATATCACTAGCATCTGTTTGAAACTGGTGGAGAGCCACTGACTCCTTCAGGCTCTGCTCCCTGAGTTTAGTTGTCTGAAGAGCAGAGAGAACAAGAACAATATTGGCAAAAGACAGTATTTTAAGAAGGTGGCTTCAGAGAAGACAAATTATACCACTATCACCCACCTCTTCTAGATGAGCCCACTGTGCACGGATGTCTTGGATCCTCTCAGTGACTTCTGAGGCTCCAAAGTGGCCCTCTTTAATCAAAGCTTCTCCAGCAGCAATGCTGTTACTCAGGGGGCCGTAGCGAGCTGCCATTTCGTCCCTGAAAGCCTCATGTTTACTGAGTAGGTGAAGAGCGGAAGTGAGGTCGCGGCCACAGTCTCCACTAGCCAGGATCTGCTCCTGCTCTCTGATCCAGGCTGCCTCCTCACCAAGATCCCACAGAAACTGCCACAGACGGCGGGAGTCCTCCAGACGCTTTCTGCGGCTGCCGGCAAGCTGAATAAGTTCTTCATAAGACTGACCCAGCAGGTCGACCTTCTCACTAACCAGCCCAGGTTCACAAGGCTTGTAAGCTGAAAATTGGAAAAAGACAGATCTTGTTTAGAAAACAAGACTAAAGCAGGTTCGTTTAGAAAGGGAATGTTAAAAACCACGGGAAGACTCACCTTGTTCATGGGAGGTGAAGCGCTGTGCGGCTCCCTGCACCGCCTTTATCCTCTCTGCCTGAGCTGAAATGTCAGCCTCCACCAGAGTGTGTTTTTGCAGCAGGTCTAAAACATCGTGCAAATGTTTACCACTGTCCTGAGACTGCAGTCGGCCCTGAAGGAGACAAAAAAGCCACACATAAGCAGAAAAACTTATTGCTTCATATGGTACACATAATTAAATTGAGCAATTTGCAGGTAAATGTTCAAAGACTAATTATTATAATAATCATAATAATAGGTAAAAACAGAATTTCAGCCATTTTGAGGTTTTTCTTTGAAAAAAAGATACCCCAAACCTGATAACAAGAGAAATATATATTTATTGCTGTTATCCAGAGCAAAAAGTCACTAAAAGAGTGTCCTTAAATAATTCAAATTATATGGTACTGGATGACTAAATAAACTAATGACACAGTTACAATTAACACACAACCTAAATGAAACAAGAGTATCACATACGGCATATTACCTGTATACATCCATCTACAAACTATTATATAGCAATCTAAAGCAACGGCCTGGACAAGCAAAGACTTATATTTGACCTTGATTTGTGACCTTGACTTTAAAGCTGGGGTGGTGAAATTTTTCTGCTATATGCCGTCTAGTGGTGGTACAAATTCGTTTGACATTTTATTAAATTATCTTGAGCATATCAGAACTTCTGGGCAGACAAAAGAAAGTTTACAGTCGTACAAACAGACGGACAGAGACGATAACATAATACGTCCGTCTTTCAACAGCCATATAAAAAGTGAGATAAAATAAATTGCTGAATGCTCACGTTACAAGTCAATGCTGAGAAGCAGCAAATTCTGTAACATTTATCTAAAAGTTGAAAAAGACTAAAGAGGAGGAAGTGCAAGTGTGATTCTGCTATTTGTAATCAAATGTACAGTTTATAGACTGTTTTGATAAAAGATGGCCGTCGAAAACTTAAAACTCCATCAAGCTTAACACTCTGGAAAACAAAGAGGCAGTTACTGATGTGCAATGAGCCCATTCACTCAACTGCACTCTGCTCTGTCTCTGACAGGTAAATAAATGAGACTTGTTACAAACTACAAATACGCTGTGATGCATTTACATGTTTTATACTGAGGATGCAGCAAGAGCTGTACTTATAAAAAGAAAACTAAAGTTTCTGTCGCCACCTGAAATATATCAAACAGCTTTGAACATGCAAAACAACTATTTCATCATACATAAAAAATGCAGCACTGTAACTTGGATTATTTAAAAAAAAAATAGCTGCCAAAACTTATAAACCATAATAAATCAAGATCACCATGTGCTGGAACGGCACCTCAACTCTTAACCCATTCAATGATTGTAGTTCACCTCAGACAACCACAGTAAAGCCAACAATGGAAGGTTGCACTAATCAGGCAAGGCCTTGCAAAGCTAATTACAGCAATTAGGAGCAACACTAAAGCTATCAGGAATAAACATGAACAAGATCAATCGCAATTAAGAGGATCAGGAAACTCCTTTTAGCTAATTAGAAATCAGAGCTGGAATAAACAAGACACTTGAAACACATTAAAACAACGTTGCAGTGGAAGTTCAGTTTCTACCTTCTCATCAACCATCCAGTCCATAATGTAGCGCATCTCCTGAAATAGCCTTTGCAGGTCTCGATGGGCGTTCAGTCGCTCTCTGCGAGCAGCCAGAAGCTCCTTCAGGTATTCCCACAGCCGGAGCACGTTATCCCTCCGTGCACGTACACGGCGCACATCGTGGTATCTCTCGGCTTCCAGCTCTTTGGCAACAGCTTCCACAGCAGCAACGCGCTCCCAGTATGCTCCAATGTCCGTCTCAATTGCTTCATGTTTTCGGGTGGCAGCTTCCACAGCCCCCAAGTCCGTTCCAAAGTTATCCTTACAACAACAAAAAAATCTGGATTATAATGCTATTAAACACATTTAGATTAGGAACTTGAATACATTTGGAGTCATAGCTTTAAAGTCAGATGTGTTTATTACCTGGGACACCAGCCTCTGGTTCTCGCTCAGCCAAGTCTCCCTCATGGCTGCTTTCCGATCAAAACGGGCAGCGAGCATCTCAAGTTTCTCCTGGCGAATCAGCTCATTTCTCAGAGCCAGTTCACGCTCGTGTTCAGCCTTTTCCAGTCGTTCCCACGCCTTCAGACGCATAAAAACACACAAAGCCTTTTACAAGTGCCTGATGTGTGACTAAACCTTACAATATGTCATTTAAATAGTCATAAATGTTCACTTTTAAATCATGAAACTGTTTACATTTGTAGATGGTACACTGCATTTTAATATATTTTCAGGACAAGTACCTTATTGATATCAGAGATGAGTTTGCCCTCTCTCGGCATGTAAACTTTCTGATTATTTGCTCTCATCTTGCTTTGAATAGTAAAAAGAAGCACTTCCAAGTTCCCTTTCTCTGTAAATCTGTCAAGACAAGACAATGCATGTTAGCCAACCTTTAAATTCTGGATCATAAGAAAACAAAAATATATTTAGACTTTTTTCAGTTAAAATCAACCGATTCTTACTTTGGGGGTTTCTCTACGGTCCTGTAGGAGTTGAAAGCCTGAAGCTGGTTCTGTACACCGTTCAGGGAGTTGGCCAGCTGTCGATCGTTGAGCGTCACTATGGTCTGCTCAATCCACTGCAACAGCTCTGACGCCAGTGTTTCATACTTCTCTATCAGCTGGTCTGCCTCAATGGCATAGTCGAGCACCTACACACACACACACACACACAAAAATAAGATAAATCAAGCCAACTTTAGGGAGAAAATGCTAATTAAACCATGCAGGTAATATTTCACACACACGTGTCATTCTATAATTATATGTTGTTCATACACACACAAACACACAGCTAACCTTGCCAATTCGTTTGCCCTCCACTGCCAGGGCTTTCATCTTTGAGAAGTAATGATAGTAGGTCGCCACATAAGTGATGATGGACTTTTCATCAGGTTGATCAACATTTACATCTGGAGGAGGAAAAAAATACCGGTAATCATTCTTTCTAAATGCAACAAAGTTCATGCTCAACCATCCAGGTATCAAATACAATAATTCTCAGTCAGGTCATCTGGACAGTTTCTTTGTTGCCTTGAACCACTTTAGCTGTGGCTTCCTGCCTGGGAGGAGTCGACGAGGGACAGAACAGCCCCCAGAAACCATCTTAGCCCCAGCAAACTGGTTGGTCCACTTAAGGAATTTACTGCTTGGTGGGGAAACAGTTTACTGGAACTCCTCAGACTGATGAAGCCCTCCAGATAGAAAGCAAAGCATCACTATATGTATATATATTAAAAAAAAGAAACTGTCCAGATGACCTGACTGAGCATTATTGGATTCTTTCTAAATGGTTCTAGTTCAATTAGAACCTGAATAAGAAGTGTCAAGACTATTTTTCATTTATTTTTTTACCAAGAAGCTTCCACTTGCAGACATGCTCTAGCTAATATTTAAAGCTGTGATATCCAAGCAAAAACTCCATTCCATCTCCCACTGCTTATCCGTATCAGGTCGCAGAAGCAACAGGTCCAGGAGAGAAACCCAAACCTCCCTCTCCCCAGTGACACTTTCCAGCTCCTCTGGGGGAATCAGGGGCGTTCTTAGGTCAGAGAAGATGGAGAGGACTTCCAATGAGTTCTGGGTCTGCACTGGGGCCTCTTACCAGTGTGATATGCCCAGAAAACCTGCAAAGGGAGATGTCCATCCTGATCAGATGAACCTCTGCAACAGACTACTTTCAGTGCAAAGGAGCAGCAGCTCTGAGCTCCTCCTGGATGACGGAGCTTCTGACCCTACCTCTAAGGCTGAGCACGACCACTCTATGAAGGAAGCTCATTTCGGCTGCTTGTACCCAGAATCATGTTCTTTTGGCCATGATCCAAACCTCATGACCACAGGTGAGGGTTGGAACATAGACCATTAAACCCAGAGATTTGTCTTTCGATTCAACTCTTTCTTCACCGTGACCGACTGAAGTAAAGCCCTCATTACTGAGGACAAGGCCCCGATCGGTCGATACGTCTACCGCCCCATTCTACCATCTCCCAGAAACCAGATGCAAAGGTACTAAAACTCCTCCATCTGAGGCAAAGACTCTATAACTATTGGTTCTAATTCATTATTTGCAAAATTACATTACTGTTTAAGGGGAGGGAAAAAATGTGTAGCTCATCACCATTTCATACAGGAATGATTCAATCTTTTTGTGGGTTTTAACCACTCACCCTCAGGGTCCAGCAGCTTGGTGAGTCCCAGTTCCTTCTCAGCCACATTGAAGGCATTTTGGAGATTGTAGTGAGCGTTGGACCTCTTCAGGCTGTCAAACTCAATCAGATCAGACCTGCAGAAGATCAAAAACAGATGTGGTTTTAATAAGACGGTAGAAGAGACTAGAGGGCGCACACAAAATACTTCAGAGAAATCTACAGCATAGCATTATCCTTCAAGTAGAAAGAAGAACTGGTAATATGAATACTTTGTTACTTGTGAATTTTTACCTTTTTAAATAAACAATAAATTATACCGTTTTTGCATACTGTACTGTAATTGCTTGCCTGAAAATTTAGCATCATGATTCCTTCCTTCCTTGACCTTCCTTGTATGTGTTCACTGTAACTCAACAGTCTGTTCTATCTGACTCAGATTTAGGCTAAACCTGTGGCTCTCATTTTACAAACACAAGCCATCAATGGGCCAGTTACCAGCAGGGTGTGCAACTGAGTAACTAAAAATGTTTTTCCCAAAAAGCTGGTCATCATTTTAGTGATTTGGGTCATCTTACAAACTATTTCATTAATATTATTTTAGCAATAGATTATTTACAATGGTAGGAGATATAAACAGGCATAAACAGCCCCAGAGAAAGGTAATAATAATAATGCAATTACAGCTTCATTTTTGTGAAAACATCAAACTTATTTGCAGACTGAAAATCTGGAATGATTTGAAAATAAGAAGAATATTTTTTACAGATGGTTGTATGAGTGCAGTAGGGAGTCATTGACCTGTGTTTGTGTACGATGGCATTGAACGCCAGGCCATCTCTCCAGCTGGTGGTGAAGTTATGAATGTTGACATTAGGGTATCTGTAGAGTGCAGGTTAGAAATCATTAATCATTAACTCTGCACAGCAAAAATCTGATAACCTCTTGAGTAAAAAGTATTTAGCATGAATGAAAAAAAATGCCGAACATGTTAATGTTTAATTTTTAAGAATAACCTCTTCATCAACCTGCTTTCTTACCCAGCAGTTTTCATTTGGCACCAAAGCAGCAGGGCATCTTTGGCTGATTTTTTCTCCTTGTTATCTTCTGTCTCTACGCTGATGTCCTGGATCTGTCAGAAGATTGTGTTTATTTTGTTAAGCCCAGCGAGGTTAAACATGAGTACTGCTAACAGCACATTATACACCCATCGACAAACTATTACGCTATACAATACAGCTATGGCCTGGACAAGGAAAGACCAGTGAAACATTTGACCTTCATGATGGTGATGAAAGGTGTGTACAGACACTCCATTCAATGATGATGCATATGTGTATAAAGTTTAATTCATCTTGAGTGGATTAGAAGTTATGGCCTGGAGAGGCAAAAAACTTGCTTTAATTTTTTTCTTGATTTGTGACCTTGATACTGGAGCTGGAATAATGAAAAGTGTAGCAACATGTGCGTTTGCTGCATTTGTGTATAACGTTGTATTAAATTACCTTGAGAAAATCAGAAGTTATGGTCCAAACAAGGAAAGACCTTGTTTTAACTTTGACATTGATTTTTGAACTTGATTTTGAAGCTGGGGTGATGGAAAGTGTACGTGACACTGTCTAGTGATGATGCATATTTGTTTCAGGTTTCATTAAATTATTCTGAGCAAATCAGAATTTATGGGCAAGACAAGAGAAATTATGTAATATTATTATGTTACCTGGAAACGAAGGATGATGGTCCATATGAGACCCAAGGTGAGACGGTGATTCCCATCCACAATGTCATGTGAGCCCATGTTTTCTAGATGGACCTTTTGCTCCTTTAGAAACTGCAGGGCTTTGTCGACATTCTCAAGGCAATGGATACGCATGCGGCCCTTAGTGGGTTTTGGCTGCATGGAGCAGGGGGGGGAGAGACCATGGTTGAGACATTAAACAAAGCAAACTAGAAATACATAAAGAGTAAAAAAAGATGACAACAGCTTAAAGAGAAGGAAAAAGCTGAAGAGGAAGTGAGTCACTCTAAAGAAACAAATAAACCCATGATTTCTGTTCCCTCAGGACATGAGGTGTGTGTTGAGGGTCATGCTGAGGAGATCTGGGTCATGGTTTGGAGAGAGAGAAAGAAAGAAAAAAGTTTTCTAATACTAACCAGCTGTTCCCCTGAGAGCACTTCGAGAAGGCGGATTAGCATACGGCCATCTCGGAGGTCTGTGTATAAATCACCAATACGGCAGGTCACTCTGCCTAAGTGAGAGTTCACCCATTTGGTAAAAGTCTTCTTCTGCACCGCTTCACGCTCATCTGCAAGAAAAAAAAAATTAAGAGTAGTGAGTTCACAATACAAAACTAAAATACAACAACAAACCTAGCCTTGTATTATAAAATAGATGTACAAATTACCTATTAGTTGTTCTCATAGCTTTCTATGCCAAATATCTCATTGATGCAACACAGTGGACCAGAGAAACTAAACTAATTAAAGTGATCTAAGCTATATGCCCTAAGCAAGCACTGCTAACGATCTGATCATGCCTAACACAGTCCATATTCAATAATCATACTTGGAAAGCAGGTCCAGGAGGAAGCTAGTTTGGCAGAAGCACAGCTACACACATTACATGAGTCCCCGAGACACAGTGGGATTAACATGTATAAATAAAGGTTGAATAAATTACGCCAGAGTAAAAACAGCCCAAGATTTGAGAAATGTCTGGTTCCCAGACAATCACTGGTTTGAATTACATTAGCATGAAAAAATAAATATTACCGGGAAATAAATTTGGCATTTAATAAAAGCAGTAACCCGGTTCTGAAAGGTTATTCGTTTGAGGACGTAAGCCCTTGATTTATACAGTTCATTTCACAGATAAGCTATTTTGTTTAGTCTTTAACATGTCTGCATTCACAGCTTAGTGACACAGTTTTACTCTTAAGACCAAAGTTTACTGATTAATGGCTCTGCGTGCATTTGTAGTAATGACTGAATTTCAAAGACTAAGAAACAAACTGATGTTAAATTGAATACTGTTAAATTATTTTTTTGGTTACTTTAAAAGCAGGACTGCAAAATAATGATTAAAAAAATAAGATGCAACAGCAGCTCAGACATATGGACTGCAGAGGTAAGAGGCTAATCCTGCTCCACCACCTAACAAGGTGACCTAATTTCAACAACATAAGGTCTTCTTGCCTTTTGAAACCACTATTCCAGGCGTACCCTCTACACCTACACCCAACTCACATTCACAAAAAGTTAACTTTCAATCAGACATAGCATCCATCCAAAGATTAATAAAATTGGACCACAAAACAACTGCAAATACAGTACCATAAGTGCTTTTCAATAAATGTTATTTTTGAAAACAAAGGATAAAACATTGTTTGAAATTTACCCACCAGCTTTATTGTGTATTTTTTCAAAAAAAGATGAGGTAAGGATTGCATTTGCATGCTTTTTGAAAATGTAATGGTATTCAAAGTTCCCAATCTAAAAAAAAATTCCTAAACATTTTAATAATATTTGATATAATTAAAATAGCACTAAATAACAGAGAGCAAAGCAACGTGAACTTGCAGAGGTGCCCAGTGACCATCTGTTGTGTGATTACCTACTATCAGCTGTCAGTAGAATAAAGGAACACCAAAGAAAATAATTAGAAATCTCAGAAGCCTTCTACTGTAGGATGGGTTAACACCCAAGTTTATTTGACCTGATGAAAACTAAACGTGCTTCATCTGCATCTATACTCTAATATCTACACTATTTCCCCCCCTTCTTTTCATGTAACAATCCAACTGAGTCAGGGATCTGCTTGTAGCTTATTTGAATAGTTTCTAAGCAATACTGTTTTGAGTTAAAATTTTAATAACCTGCTTCTTATTAACAGGACTTCTTGGTGGCACTGCTAATCTCTGGGCTGATGCTATTCTCAAATGCAGCAGAACAGTAGTGGCAGCACCACAGTGATGATTTGGTTCTCAGAACTTTGCCGAATACTGTTCCCACCTCGTCTTGCTTGGTTGGGATCGGTATCTGCACCACTCTTACTACCCTGCGGAGGCCAGGCAACTCTAGAGTCCACCAGGTCAGCTGCTTTGACGGCCTCCAGACTTTCTCCAGACAGGCAGACTTATACTGTAGGCAGTTTGAACAGCAACAGTCATACATGTGACCTCTGTCTCGCAGTATTGCAGTTTTAATCCTGGCAATTCACTCACCCATCAACTGGGATAGAATGCTGATTAACAGATTCCAGTCAGTATTTTGGGGGTTTCTGTAAGTGACTGTGCATGGTTTCTGCATCCTCAACTTTGCATTTGTTGGTGATTTGACAGTTTCTTCCAAGGACCCCTCCCAGTCACACACTTTGTTTACTATGTCCATTGACCTGAATGTTTTATTAATGACCTCCCTATTAGCAGTATGAGACAGGTCTGCACAGGTCACATGAAAGGTGCCCTGCACAAGACCTGCCTCATTCAACCATGGCACTGGATGGTTGTCCAGCACCTACTCAATGAACCCCACCAGGCTGGCCCACACATGCTCACTCTTCTCCTTCAGAGGTTATCATCTGGAAAGATGATGACCTGCAAGTCTGCACCAGCAGCCAATGCCATTGAAGGCCTGTTGTGGTGTCTTTTGGGGGCGTGGGCACTGCCTGGCGCCAAGGCCACAGCCCTATATATATTATGAATGGAAGGCCCAGTCCCATCTCCAGTGCCATTTTCCGGCATGCCGGGTCAAGGTTTGTCAGTTGCCAAGCCTCTAAGAAGCTCATTCGTTAAACCCTCTTCCCAGCAGCCATATCAGAGGAAAAAGTTTCTTTTTCTGGTCTTGAAGGGAGAGACCATCAAAGTTTTTAGAGTCCATCTCTCCCCAGTATTCCGCCTACCAAAATACAAGCAGGGCACCCCACACTAATCCCCCCCCCCCCCCCATTGAAATCTGCCAGCACTGACATAGTGCTAAGCTAGGTGCGTACAATACAGGCATGCTAGCTAAAAAGCTACAGAGGTAGCACTACAACCATCTATCGTTTATTATTCCACCAGAAGGATTGCCAGTCACACAAACAAGTTTGCTTAAGTACAAAGTATCTGCTTCAAGTTCATTTTCCTGGGGCAGAAGATATTTCACAGCCTGTCACAGTCACTAAACCCCATACCCAATAGAGTATGAGGGGTGCAGAGCTGCAACCATTACCACTAAAGGCAGAGTAAAAGGGGCAGTTAATATGTTTGACCCATTTAAAGCTTGTGGTCCAGGTAGTGTCTTTCCAGTTCTCTTCCAAAAAGGACTAGAATAGCCTCTGGACACAAAAACTAGAATATATGTTGCTGGTCTAGCGGACAGCTATGAACCATTCATTCAACCTTTATTTATACAGGCTAGCCTTGTTGAGGCTAGCCCTCTCTGATACATCTGAGGCTACTTGGTGTTGTGCTCCTACCACGTGGCCCACTGGCGGGGTGTGCCCTTGCCTGCCAGCACGCTTGGGGCCCTCAGCATCAGGGGTTGGGCACTTGGGCATATGTCAGCCCGGCCTGGTGGCTGCCTGGTGGGGCTGGGGTCCTCTGGTCCTATCGGGTCTGAGCCTGAGGGGTGGGCGTCCCTGGTGCCCGGGCCTGGGCGCCTGGGCCTGGGGCTACGTCGGTGCGGCGGGCTCCGGTGGGGTCCTGTGAGTTTGTCGCTGTTGGCCCCTGGGGGTTGTTGTGTGGTCGCTGGTAGGGCCTTCCCGGTTCTCCTCTATGGTCGGATCTGGGGGATGGGTGAGTGGTTCGTCCTGTTCGGGTGGCCCTAGGGGCTCTGAGCTCAGGGTCCTTCTTGGGGTCTTGGGCTCTGGTACCCCCATTTGTATGCCTCGGGTCTTGGGGGGACGGATCTCTGATGCTTCACGGTCACTATTGAATGTTCTATTAGAGAAGCCTTGTTCATTTATGCACGCTTACAACCACACACTTATAGATATAGGGATACACACTCAGGTATCATATGTAGATATGTAGATGGGTATATGACTGAATATGAATGTATGTGTGTGTGTATATATGTATATGTATATCTATATGTATGTATATATATGTATATATACAGGGGGTCCCCGACTTACGAGCGAGTTCCGTTACTACGAGTATCTCGTAACATGAAATTTCGTATGTCGGAACCCGAAACACGTGTTGCTCGTAAGTCCGGATTTTCCATTGTAAGTCGGAAAATTTATGCTAGCGCTACTACGAACACTCGTTTTTCATCACAAATGTTCATTCTAGTTCATAAACATGCTCAGAAACTTGTTTCCAAAGGGTTAGCTAAGACACTTTCATCTAAAAACACATAAAAGTGCTCTATTTTTTGTATGTTCTTTACAAATTTACTGCTCGTTCGCCAGCTCGTAAGCCCGGAACCTTGTATGTCAGGGCGCTCGTAAGTCGGGGACTACCTGTACTAGAAAAAAAAAAAAGCTAGCGCGACACATTTATGTCTATAAAAAATTGAATTTTATTTCAAATAAATCCAACAGCTAACATTTTGTAAATGAACATATTGTGATTACATTCTGTTAGTTTGAAAAAAA
>JARVJN010000453.1:26106535-26119814 GCA_031763805.1 Argolebias nigripinnis
TTTACAACATTACAATTATGACATTTATAATGTTTATTGAAGAAAATATTGAAATTTACTTTACACGGTCTTTAAATAAAATAAATGTAAAACACTCCCATCATCTTTCTTTAAGTGAGATTAAATCAATAAAAACATTTTTTTGTTAAACTTGTGAACAGAAAAGAAGTTTTCCTTCTTTTGGCTAGAGATTCTTGTCAGCTGTAAAAGAAAGCAAGGCAAGTTATTCCCAGTGAACAATTATTACATTACAGAAATATTAATTTTCCCATAATATGAATAGGAAGTCTATCCATTCTTCTAAATGGAGCAGGTGAACCGTGGGTAACAGAAAGGAACGCCTTGGAACACCGACCAGCTCTTTCTGTTATCATCCTGATTTAGGACTAGAGGGCAATGGCTCAGTTCAAGCTTGGTACAGGGTGTTACCAGAACTTTCTTGGGGTTCTGTTTAAACTCAAAACATCCATTTTGGGTTCACAGAAAGGGCTTCTCAGATATTATCTGACAGTTTGATGTGAAATTCTCTTTTGGACATTGTCCAGACTGGAAGGTTGCTGAGAAAGCGTTAAACTGCCCCAAGTCTGAGACTGGAGAGGAATGTCTCAGTTGTTGAGAAAGAGAGACTGTTTGTTTTTCTTTAGGGAACATCTTCACAAAATTAACTCACTCAGTCCCAATTATTAGAAAATAAAAACATGATATAACAATGAGAGCAATGTATGACCCTATTCATGAGTGAGGGAAGAATGGAGTGTGAGATTGACAGATGGATTGGTGCAGCATTTGCAGTGTTGCAGACTCTGTGCCAGTCTGTTTTGGTGAAGAGGGAGCTGAGCTGTAAGGCAAAGCTCTCTGTTTACTGGTTGGTCTACGTTCCTACCCTCACCTATGGTCATGAGCTCTGCATAGGGACAGAAAGAATGAGATTGCGGATACAGGAGGTTGAAATGAGTTTCCTCCTCAGAGTAGCTGAACTCTCCCTTAGAGATAGGGCAAGAAGTTCAGTTATCTTGGAGAGACTCAGAGTAGAACCGCTGCTCCTCCACATCTAGAAGAGCCAGTTGAGGTGGTTTGGGCATATGGTAAGGATGCTCCCTGGGTGCCTCCCTAGGGAGGTGATTTGGGCATTTCCAAATGGGAGGACACCCCGGGGAAAACCCAGGACACGCTGGAGAGACTATGTCTCTTGGTTGGCCTGGGATCACCTTGGGGTTCTCCCAGAAGATTTGGAAGAGGTAGCTGTGGAAAGAGATGTCTGGACCTCCCTGCTCAAGCTGTTGCCTCCACGACCCGACTTTGAAAAAAGCAGAAGATAATGAATGGATGGATTTTTGTCCACATTTATTAATAAAATCTATTCAAAAATTGTAATGTAAAACTTCAACATCTATCATCAATGTTTTTCCTCCAGGATTCTTCTTCCTCTTCATCCAGTGATTCCTCAAGTGATGATGAGAAGAAAAAGAAGAAAAAGAAGAAGAAGAAAATGAAGGACAAGAAGAAGAAAAAGAAGGTAAAATGGTTTATATTTTCATATGTTTAATTATTTTATATTTTCATTTACATTTATTCATCAAAACTATACTGCCTGGCCAAAAAAAATAGTTGCCACAAAAAAAAAGGGTCACACAAATATTTAGATGAACAGCCTTTAGCTTTGATTACAGCATGCATTCGCTGTGTTGTTTCAATAAACTTCTGCAATGTTACAAGATCTATTTCAATCTAGTGTTGCATTGGTTTTTCACCAAGATCTTGCATTGATGACTAGGCACAAGGCATGATGGGTGCATCACTTCACCTGGCTCTCTTCTTATCCTGATGCGCACATCACTCTTGAACAGGGTAAATCTGGACTCATCAAACCACATGACCTTCTTCCATTGCTCCAGAGTCCAATCTTTATGCTCCCTAGTTAATTGAAGCCTTTTTTTCCCAGTTAACCTCACTGATTAGTGGTTTTCTTAAAGCTGTTCAGTCCCAATTTCTTGAGTTTCTTCACATTGTACGTGTGGAAATGCTCTTAATTTCACTATTAAACATAGCCCTGTGTGCTACTGTTGTTTTTCTTCAATTTGATTTCACCAAACGTTTAAGTGATCGCCAATCACGATCATTCAGGATTTTTTTCCCGGTCACATTTCTTCCTTGAAGATGATGGGTCCCCACTATCCTTCCAGTTTTTAATAATGTGTTGGACAGTTCTTAACCCAATAGTTTTTACAATCTCCTTAGTTGTTTTCTCTGCTTGATGCCAGTGATTTGACCCTTCTCAAACAGACTGACATCTTTTCCACGACCACGCCATGTGTCTTTCCACATGGTTGTTTAAGAAATGAGAAGCAACTCATTGCACACATTGGGGTTAAATAACTTGTTGCCAGCTGAAAGATAATCACCCATGCAGTAATTATTCAATAGGAAGCTTGTACCTATTTGCTTAGTTAAATCCAGGTGGCGACGTTTTTTGTTGTTGTTTTTTTTGCCAGGCAGAGTGTGTGTATGACACATAATTTTCAGATTACATATCCTATAAGTTTTATTCATAAAAAGCAGTCTTGTTTATAACTGTATTATTAGTAAGCCTGAGCATTACCGGATCCAAGCAAACAGTTACCGGAACACACACTGTCAAAATAAGAGTTCCCAGATCCTGTTCCAGCAGGATAGGCTCAAATTAAGTCCTAACTACAACTACAACAACTACAACAAGTACTACAACTACTACTACAACTACAACAACTACTACTGTACTACAACAACTGCAACAAAAACCACTACTATTAGTACAACTAGAACTAATACTAAAACAGACAGAAACTACCATACTATAATGACTTCACCAAGAACTACAACTACTACTAAAACTACAACAACTTTGTTGCCCTGTTCCCTCTTCAAGGACCTCCAGAGTGAGTCATCCTCCTCCACCTCAGTCTGAAAACTGAATTTAGAAAACTATTTGAAAATCATTGCATTCTGTCTTTATTTGCATTTTAGAAAACATTCTTTAAAACTGAGGTATAAAAACTGACGTCAAAAATGGTTAAAGCTAGTACAAAAACTGTTTAATGTTTAAAGTTAGTTATATTCTTGTGTGATTGGGTTCTTAGCAAAGTTGCCAACTCCAACCATTTCTCCATTGTATGGGAAGAGTGATGACAACACTTAGCACTTTACTTTACTTTAATAAGAACTTCAAGGTCATAGTCTTTTTTTTTTTTTTGCAGGTCGGAGGCTGAAAACTTTGAAAAGCACTGATTTATTGCACTCAACATTAAGTTAGTAACTAAACATACACATTTTTTATAGCTCAGACTAAAAGGGGACATAAGTAGGATCCTGTGAAAATATTCAATTTGAACAGCAGAAGTGTTAAAGTCCCTTCAGCTTGACAAAGCATCAGGTCGCTCCGACCAGCCGGCCGAGCAGGAAAGCAGGTAAAGTCATTGATCCGTGTCACAGCTGGCCTCTGACGTGTGGGAAAGATCCTGAAGTCTGTGGGAAAGTTGCAGCTTCGAGGTAGGTTTGAGTTATGTGCACGGTACTAGTCACTGACGTTCTACTGGGTCTCCTATTGTGTTTATTTAAGAGGAGTGCTTTTGAAATTCCCCCAACAGAACAGCCAGAGGAAAAAGATAAAGAAAGAATGCAAGGGTGTGATGGAAAGTCCATGCAGAGGTGGCTTCAGGCAGAAACAATACAACAAGTGTGCTAAATGAGTTGCTGGTGGACAGATGTTCTTGAATGAGAGTTTAATTTATGTGTAAGTGGCATTTACAATTTTAAAAATCAAATCAATTAAAAAGTAGTGTTTTATTAAGAAATGTATATAACTGCCCCATGGCATACGTTTTAAACAAACGTGTCATGTGATGGCATCTCGTGTTGATGACTAGCTGTTTATAGTAGCTACATTTGATTAGCTGTGGTGGCCATCTTGAAAAGGTGACTGACTCCAAAAGTTAATCGGTTTTAGACGTACAACTAATAATTCATTCCTGAGTTTCAATAAAAACACATCTTGTGTATTATGAAATATTTTACCAACAAAAAAACAGTGCTGACTCAGAGTTTATGCCACAATTTAAACAAAAATCTTACACAGCCTGTAAAATTATGTGTTGTGAATGAAGCTCAGCTACTACCACATTAATAAAAAAAGGTTAAAAAATACAAACTGAACTTCTATTCTGAATCTGAAGATGTTCCTCTTCCCATCAGGGAGGCTTTATTGAGTCAGAAGTGTCTGGAGTGAGTGGAGTTCACAGCTTTATGGAACTGCATGAGAGGTCTGGTTGTGCTGCGGGTTAGGCTGGAACTACTCGGCCCACAGAATGGAGGCTCGTTAGGCTCTTTGCCTGGTTCTCAGAGATGTTTTGGTCACATGCATGAAGGTGTGAATTTGACTGGAACTGATCTGGAATCAGGCCTAATGTTGCAATGTAAGTTTTTGAGAGTCGAAATCTGATACCTTTATTTTTATTATTATTACTGTATTATTATTATTACTACTGTATTATTATCATTATTATTATCATTATATATTATTATATGTACAGAAAGCAAAGTCAATGTTTGTGTTTAAGAAAATTATCAAAAACGAATAAAAAAATGAAATAGTTTAATGTGTAATGTATTTAAATAAGAAAATCAGGATGAGTTATTCATTTTTGTTTTGTTACCTAGAGATAATTATTGTTTGAATTGATTATCTTAAAAAGGGGCAGATATAATAAGATTTTTTTTCTTCCTTCTGCTCCCTTTCATTTTATATTTTGTTTTTCATATATGTGTGATTGTTTTATATTTTACTCTAAAATGAATAAATTAAAATATATACTGTATATATATATATATTATTATTATTTTGGCTGCTCCCTTCTTCAGGGGTCACCACAGCAAACTATCTCACACAAAGACTTGGCAATTGTTTTTTTGTAACAACCACAGACCACCGAGCTACCACAGCCCTCTGCGTGGAGCAGAGAGCTGCTATCTAGGGCGCCCAGGGGAGCAGATGGTGGTGGTTAAGGGCTTTGCTCAAGGACCCAGAGTCAGGCAGATGAGGGTGGAGGCAGGTGTGGGTACTTCACCTTTCCCACTCATATTTTGACGTTGTCAACGAGGGTTGAACCGACGACCTTCCAGTCACGGGCACACCTTCTCTAACCTCTGCACCACCACTCCCTCACACCTCCTCCTCTCCTTAAAGTTGTTTGTTTCTCATTTGACGTATATGTCTTCCTTCACCTCCCTCTCAAACCACCAGTCTTCTCTGACTAAAACAACATGCTGGTCCTCAGCAGTGTCCCTTGTCCCTGAGGTGTAGGTGGACCACTGAGTCTGGTCCTGAAGAGCTGCTCTCCTGTGTTGAGCCATGTGTCTGTGGGGAGGTTGTTGAGTTTCTCTAATATAAGAGGTCTGAACATTCCTCACTGCAGACACACAACTCAATTTGGGTTTGGGGGTTCTGTCCTTGGGATGGACCAGCCTCTGTCTGAAGGTCCTGTTGGATTTAAAATGTTGTGTTTTTAGAAAGTCCTTCTGAGTTTTTCCAGATCCTCCAGCAACATATGGGATGACAAAGTTTTTGCATTTGCTCTTTTATGTTTAGCAGTGTGTTATTTGGATTTGTTTTAGAGGTCCAGATATTCACAGGAGCTTCCTTCACCAACACAATACCACATCAAATAAAAGGTCCATATCTGTAAAAACTGACTGAGCTATGGCCATCGTGTTAAACAGAGTTGACTCCAAAAGCTAATCACTTAGACATAAAACCAGTGATTACTTTCTGTGAGTTTCAAAAAAATTATGTTCAATGGTTCATGAGATATTTTGCCAGTAGATAAGACAAGCACACAAACAACCAATAGTGTTGCTATAAATGTCTCTGTTTCAGTTCTGTGATCAAAATAAATAAATACAGAAACAAATAAGAACAAAATAGAAAAAAAGAGATCAATGTAATGATCAACATAACTGATTGACATAAATACTGACATTTCAGGACATTTGTCCACCAGAATTTACACGTTCAGCCTGTTGGTCAACAACGAATATTTGATTTAAAACAATCTCTCTTTATAAAAATAAAAAATCTATATATCTGTTGAGTTTATTTCACTTAGAGACAGTGTTGTTACAAAATACATGCCTTCTGTGCTGCTAACAAACTCATTACAAATTGTAAAAAAAAAAAAAAAAAAAATGTTAAAAACAGTAAAAACCAGGTCAAAAACTTTTATTTTAGTAGTGAAAATATTTGCACTGGATTAAAAGGGAATTTAAAATAACAAAAAGACAGAAGGCAGAGATGAGGATGTGAAGATTTCCATGAGCGATCAAAATAGCCTGACACAAGTAGACAGCTGAGTATTCAGAGAGCGACACGGAGATTGTTTGGACATGTGCAGAGGAGGGACAGAGGATTTATTGGACAAAGTATGTTAGATTGTTTGGGGCCAGGGAGGAGGAAAACTGAAAGATAAGGAGAAGGTTCATGCAGGCCTTCAGAGAAGGCCTGAGAGTTCAGCACATATGAAATGTTTACATTTTAATTGTCAATGTCATTTTTCTTATTTGTTGCTAATAATTTATCTTATTTTTTGTAAACCATATTGCATTTGAGCAACAAAAAATGTTTTGCTTCTAATTCATGAAAATACAGTTATCCGATCAGATAATTTTAAGTAAGTCACCAGGCAGAAACGTTTGAAGCTTCTTTCTCATTGGTCAGGACTTCACTGTCAGGAGAGAAGGCTGAGTTCAGCCAGAATCTCTGCAGGGTGCATTTGTTTTTAATATCTGGCTGGAAAATTAACCAATCAGAATACTGATGCACAGTGGGTGGGACCAAAACACTGAAATCTGAGCCTCTGAGAAGACCATGCAGAATGTTTTTGACCTTGTGAAGATTTTTTACGCATTTAATTGTAAGTTGTAAATAAAAAAAAATGTAAAAGCACACTGAAATTGTTGCTATTTGTTGTTGTTAACAAGGTTAAATATCCCATTTAGGTTTACATTAATAATTTTCAAATTTAAAATTCTATTTTGGTTTCATTTCATGATGAAATGTCACAGAAACAGTAAATGCTGTGGATTTACTGTTAAATTTCAGTTTGAGTTATTGAAACTACATGTTGTACTTGAACAAAAGAGACTGGATGAGCAGCCGGGCATGCTGGGTAATCCTGGGACAGAAATGGATTGATGTTTTCAGGTTATGTTCAGATGAGTTGTCCCTGTTGGTTGTTCTGTTTAGTGGGGGGGGTGGGTTGACATTTATGTTCAGGTTGTCGTTAGTGACTATAAAAAAAAGGGGCAGGGATGGGGTCGAGGTAGGGCAGCCGACTTGGGACCAGAAATTCGCAGTTTGACTCCCAGCCATTCCCACATGTCATGGTGTCTCTCTGAGCAAGATACCTAATCCCTAATTGCTCTCCAGGCACTTACATAGCTGCCCACTGCTCCACCTGGTTGTATCTCAGGAGTGATGGGTTAAATGCAGAGAACAAATTTTGCCATTACGTACAATGACTACAACCTCAGACTTCCCACTTCCCTTTCTAAATGAAGCAGCACCCTGCACCATGGGTTAATGGTTATAGCTGATGGACTTTGTATAAAAATGGGGAACGCACTTCCTGTGCAGAGTCTCTGATTTGTGAAACTGAAAGTAAATGGATGTAATTTGACCGCAGCTCCATAGTGTCTTCAGAATTGATCATAATATTACGTGAAAGCTTAGCTCTTGTGGTCGTGGTTCCCCAATGGAGTTTGTAGATGTGGTGGAGGAGGACATGCAGAAGGTTGGTCTAACAGAGGAGGACACAAGGGATAGATAGTACGGTAAAAAGAAGCTGACAATAGATGGGTTTTTTTTTTTTTTTACAAAAAAAAACATTTATTTAAAAATAACCAATTTAGTATATACATTTTAAATAAATTATAGAGTTATTTCTTTAGCCTGGGTCAACATTACAGTTTGAATTTGACATTTTGGACTAAAATCACTTCATTTTTAATTTAATTTAATTTAACCTTAATTACCAGGAAGGTTCCATTGAGATAAATCCTCCTTTTCCTGGGAGTCAAGAGGTCGGCATGAATATGTCAAGAAAAACAATATAAAAGTCTCAATCTATGAGCAAAAGACATCGATTAAAGACAAATGACCATATAACTATAAATGGATTGTAAGTTATTTTATAAGTTAGTGCTCTTCCTTGTTTTGTCTCTTCTTCTGATGTCATTTGAAAGAAGAACACTAAAAGCTGTGTTGTTCAGTTCCCAATGTTCCTAGAAATCTTCTACTGCCAAAAGCTTTTCCATCTCCACCCTGACATCAACCCTGCTTCTCTGCTTTATACGTTGAACCCAACTTTTTATTTATTTAAATCAAAGCAGTAAGAGAAGAGGAGGCCCCTTTAGACTACAGAGCCAAGTGTGTACACATGGAAGTAATTAGGTGCGGACTGTCAAGGAGTCTGGGCTGTGGCGTAATTAGGAGACTAGATCTCGTCAAACACAGCAGGGCCATCATCATCAGGTTGTATAAGACTGGTAGAACAATTAAGGAACCTCACTGAAATACTCCACTACCAGAGTAAACCAGTTTATTTCTGAAACCGGGGTGGATGATGCAGCCTTTCAGTGCCTACAACAGTATGTCACTGTGGCTTTTAACCACAGAGACTGCGGCTGACATGACAGAGGAAAAAAAACACAAAAATATATTTTTTAAAACTGCTCAACTTGGCCAGACTTCCTCTGATATAAGGGTTCCAGTTTCCATGACTCGCTCGAAGCTTGTCCCAGTTCTGGATCCAGCGTGTGAGGAAACGGGGGGTTGAAAAGTGAAACCGTAGTCACAAAGAGAAAACAGCAAAGGCACTTTTTTTCCTCCCATTTCTCCCAAACGTTACACAATCTAAACCAACAGAGACGAAGGAGATGATAAACTGCAGGCCGAGTCTGGACTGGGAAAGTGTCGGACTGAGACTCTGATGCAGTCTGTGCTAAATTAATGACCACAGAGAAAAGGAAGGAATCATGTTTCATACTTTGGATGAGATTTCTTGGAGCAGAGGCAGGAATAGACTGAACAAGACTCTTTGATGTTATGAAATAAGAGCAGTGATTACAGAAACAAAGCAGCTGAGATCACAGCTGATTCGTTTTGACCAAAGTGTGGCTGATCTTACACAGTTAATCATTAATTTAACAATCAAAGGTTCTCTCTCAACAAAACTACACAAAATCCTGATTGTTTGACTTTGGTCAGTACCGGTAACTGTCAGCTTGGCAGGTGAAGAACATCACCAGATCTACTACGATACAGAAAAAATGCCAAACTCACAGGGATACCCATCATCACTTCCTGTCAGACCTTTTCAGAGTAAAATCTGAGCAAAAGCAGGGTTCAAATACAAAGTATTTGGGAACTGAGCCTCCACCCTTCAGTCAAAAGGATCAATTCATCCATGTGTGAATTTAACGTCATTCTACAGACTGACTGAATTAGAAACAACATTTCCTCTGTATCTTTTTCAGATTTGTAAGAACGTTAAAAAGAAAACTGTGCCAGAAGAGTTTGAGGTGAGTTATCACTATGAACCTTTCTGTATAAATGCCACACACACAATTACACAAACTAGCTTAAATATTTTTACTCAGTAACCTTTTATACTTGAACTCAAACAGGAAACTAAGACAATAGCAAAACCTGCAATTTATCTGTTGTACTAATATGACTGATGGCCCTGCGTTGGGTAAATGTGGCCCCTTGTTTATTTCACAAAGCCTTACTTTCTAACAAGTGATGCTAATGCCAGCTCTTATTAAACTGACACCTTCACCTTTGGGGTGTAAGATTAGCACAATGCATCCAATATTCTGACCAGATCAATTTGATGGTACCCTTTCACAATAATCACCCAAACACAGCTGATGTGTTTGGCCAAAAAGGAGATTTTGTGTCATCGGTCCCAGAAACATCTCCTAGAAACTTTTGGTGCTTTGCCACTGTTGCACACTCATCGGTTCTGCACCACTGCACCAGTTAAGAGCATGCCCACTGCCGGTACCCACACCCCCTCCGCCCGGTTTCATCTTGTTTGAGGTTTCAAGCGAATTGCTCCGAGAGACAATTCTGCCATAAGCAGGCAGCAGCCGTTGACTGACCAACGGAACTACGTCACTGGATGACCTGCCCAGCACATACAAGTCAAGTCTAATGGATTTCCCCCCATTCTTCATGACTACAGACATTAGAGAGAAAGTCTCATGGAGTTTTCAGAAACTCAGCTTTAAATGTATTTTACTTCTCAGAGCCGGTCCATAAGGACTTTTTCTACAATCTGCTTTGATGCACCAACTGCATCTTCACTGGCCAAGCAGTGCTAATGCAGCACCTTCGAGGGTTCTGGCTCTTTACCAGGCAAGTTTGTGTAGAGGCAGGATCCTTCCAGGGGACAATGGTTGTCGGAGAGGTTCTTATTTTAGCTGGTTGTCTTTTGTATTACAAACCTTCAGACTCTCACTGTTCAGTTCAGTCTCTACTAAAAGTTCAAAGCATATCCCGGACAAGCCCCCACTTTAAGTTATGGCCTGGCTTGTTGGGCCCCAACATAAAATGATGACTGAACTCAAAAGTAGCTATGTTTACATGGCCATAAGTAATCGGATCAAACGGCCGTTCTGAATAAAAACGCGTCATGTAAACACCCTGTTCGGGTTATTTTTTGTTTATTCAGCGTGATCTGAAATGATTTGTGATAAGAACGAAATAGGTGGTTTACGCCGCTTCATAACCCGAATGGTGCACATGTAAACTCCGGATCTGTTCATTTTTATCTGATTGTGAAAAACTGACCTGACTGCGCGGGTCCATTTAGGGTGCTCAGGTTTGTTTACGTTCATCCCGGAAGTAAACCGGAAGTAGAACTTCTTCTTTTGTGTTTTTATTTTTTATTTTTTATGAGAGTTTAACACTCTGCACATGTCAGTATGTCTGTTCAGAACAAAGCCCGGTGCATGTAAACGCTTGTCAGGAACAGATTGTGCCCATGTAAACGATACATTTGAATTATTTAATCTGAAAATATTTCAATCTGGTCAAAAAAAATTGCGCATGTAAACATAGCTAGTGAGTGTTTGAAGGATAACCAGCTGAAATACAAACCTAACAGGCAACCATCAGCCCATTGATCAACCTGGGGTTGCATTTCCTCTTGCGTCCATATTTATGAAGATTGGCCACAGTCCAATAAACCCTATTAATATACTAATTCAGAGCTTCATAAAATCAGAGAGAGTCAGAGATTCTTTATTGTCATTCGCACCACATGTGGTACATGTGATGGAACAAAATTATGTACACACTAATACAATACAATTGGCAACTGTGATACCAATTGATTCCAAACTAACCAGTTTGTTTCCTAGACTGAATGTTCTATGAAAAGATTGAAGAACCTGTGATACTGATAAGATCAAACATGCAGGTTGAAATATTTTGATAATCCAAATATTTAATGGTCTTTTCAAGGGTACAAACAAATTAGTCATTACTATTTTTTACCTCATCACATCCAAAATGTACGCAGAGATATATTAAACTATTTTTAAACTCCAATTCCTTTTCACGAAAAATGAAGGGTACTAAGAAATGTATCCACATCTGTAAAGTCTAGTTTAAGTTACATAGACGCCTGTCACAATAAATACTTTTGTTGGACGATTAATTTTCTCAGAAATTATTGCGATAAAGACAATATTGTTTGAAATTTGACAATAATTAGTAATTATTGTCAAATTTAAGAAGAAATGTTTGTTCATTTATTTTGCATGTAGTAACTTTTTTTACCACAGGATGGCAGTATAAGACTATTTGAACCGAAGGATGGATAGTGAGGGAGCAAGCAGCGTGTCTCTTTAAGAAAATGGGAGGGAGGCCCCTTGACGTGACATGGGCCGTCTCTCTGGTGGACGCTCGGTGTGGTTTGAGCTCTTTAGCATTTTTCACACAAAGCTTCTAATAAAAAACAGTAAACACATTCTCAGCTTCTTTTTGCAGAGAAAAATAAGTTTTTACACAAAGGCACGGGGTTCAACCGTGAATTTTGGAGCTTCGACAAGATGGAGGTTTTTTCCCGAGGTCGGCCTGTTAGCTTAGCTTCTCAGCTTAGCTGCTTTCAATTATCCAAAAACGTGATTTTGGATCGTTAAAATGGACTTTAACGAGAAAAGTAGGGGTGCACCGATTTCAATTTTCTGGCCGATCACCGATTTTTAGAAAGTCTGACCTGCCGATTCCGATTTTGGCCGATACCGATTTTCAGGTGTTAAAAGGTCAAAATGCACCCTAAATTTTCATGATTTTCCGACCTTTGCGGAGGCAGATGCAATCGGTGGATAAAATTGGCTTCTCATTTAAAGATCGGCCGATCACCGATCTCCCCAAATTAAGGAAATCGGGGCAGATCGATCAGCCGATTTATCGGTTCATGCCTAGAGAAAAGATCAGTGAAGCGCACTGGAGTTGAGCATTTTGTCATCCAGTGTCTTCAGTAGAAAGAGAGCGACACGAAGAAACGATAAAGCCAATAAATGAAAATGAGGTTGCTAATTTTAATTTATCGTGTGATTCATCGATTCATTTATTTATCGCGACAGGCCAATTGTTGGTTCCCTTACATCTCGCTGAAACAACACTCCGTCAGTCAAGAAGAGCACTCGTGCAATGTATATCTGCATGTCTTTTGTATGCAATGGGGTACGCTTTTTAGCAGCCATTCAGCCTTTTTAAAGGAAACGTTCAGCCAAGTATTTTCACATCAATGTGAGCACCACGATAAACACGGAGCAGAGATGTCCATAACGTTAAAGATAAAGGCTTCAAGACCATCCCCAAGCAGCTTCACGCTCTTCTGACCACAGCTGCCAGTATTATTTAAAAGTATTGGAGTCATAGGACAGTTGACAACCTCCTAGGATGTGGACGCAAGGGGAAGTGCGACCCCAGGTTGACAGTGTAGGTGATGGAAAAGAGGCCAACCAAATTGTATGAACAAATCTATCTGCGTTTGTTTGTACTGGAGCAACACACAAGAAGCATCAATATTGTCAAAAACAATTTACACGTAGTCCTCGGGTTATGACGGTCTCGAGTTACAGCGTTTCGTGGTTAAGACGCATCTCCCATTTACTATGAAAAGCCTTATTTCGAGTTACGCAGTTTTATGTCATAAACGTCGTGACGCAGCGG
>JARVJN010000453.1:26833144-26846530 GCA_031763805.1 Argolebias nigripinnis
AGACTGAGCTGAATACAGCATCTCAGACTGAGGAAGTCTTTCGGATGAAAGACGAAACGTTTCTACTTTTTTGTTTTTTTGAATGTCCAGAAGACCAGACTTAGCTTTTTTAGATGTCCAGTGGTTCTTGAGATATTTCGCTAACAGGTGGACAAGTGAACACAAAACAGGCAGCTAAAATGACCCGTGTTATTTGAAAAAACCTTAAAACACAAACATAAGCAGGTGAGATAACCTTACTAATGTTTCCAGACTAATTTGTTGTAAACTTGGAAGACAAACGTCTACCACTGCAGCAGCGCCATCTGCTGGCTGGAAGAGCTCAAAGCAAATAATTATTTTTGATTGCTCTCATCAATCATGGCGTTATTTTTGGCTTTATTCTGGTTAATAAAAATAAAATAATAAAAAATATATATGGCCTTAAGCTTCTATTTTTAAATATTTGTGTTGCTCTAAAGCGTGCGGTAGACATCCATGGCGTCTGCTTCAGAGCCGCTCTCTCGCCGCCACCAATTTAATTACCGGCTCATTAGAGTCAACGAGGAACCAGCAGCCGTTAGGGCGAAGCAACAAACGTGGTTAGTCTTTGTTACCCGGCTGGTGGATCAACAAGCGTGAGCGCAGCGCTCGAGAAGGCAAACCGAACTGAACGCTGCTCTCTGAAGAGGCGGATGCGACTCGCCGCTTTCAGGGGCGGTGCCATGGCAACTGGGTCCTCCGCTCAGAGGAGAAATGAGGCGGTGCGGAGAGGAGGGTCGGGAGCAGCAGGTGTTATTTTACTCATCGGTGAAACGGACGTTGCCTCAGGGGGTGGAGTCCGGCGAGTTGTGTTGCTCTCGTGGCGTTGGAGACTCGTTTTAGTCGTTGGCGTTTCCCGAACCGGCTGAGAAGTTTGCACGTTTTGTTTGTCGGCTCCTGAAGAGGCGTTTCTAATCTTCAAACAGCATAAACAGGATTTTTTTTTATTGCACTCTTGCTTTTAAAAGCCCAGAAGGCGTGGGTTTGGTGTCAAGTTGCCGGAGTGCGCCCCGCTCCCGCCCCCTCGATTGGCCCGTGGGCACTTCAGACAGCGTGCTCCTCCTCTCTCCCCACACCGGCCACGGCACCGTCCATGTCAGGCCACAGATCCATGTTCCTGCGCAGAGAGGTGAGCACCTGTACCTGCAGGTTGGAGACGGGCTCGGGGGAGGCGGCCAGGGCCGCCGTGGCCATGGTGCGGTTCAGCAGCGGGTTGGGGGGGTTGCTGCTCGGCGGGTGCGTTGCCTTCCAGTAGGCCTCCAGGTAGTCGGCCAGGTGTTCGCACGCGTCCTCCAGCTGGTTCTCATCCAGGATGATGTCGAACAGCTCCTGCGCCGCGGAAAAACAGAAAACGGTTTTATGGGTTGAGGTCAGACCTCGTGGTTCTTCTCTGACCCGCGGAACCGTGAAGCAGAACCTACAGGGGGACACTGGGCCAGCTTGTCCGCTGCGACCATCTGCACGTTTAGATGCTTCGCCTGGGACTTCCCTCTGGATTTTATGAGCCTCTGGAGAACCTGCAACACAAGAGAAACAATTACAAAAATAAAAGTTTACTTGAAGGAATCACCCGCCTTATCATATCTCATACGTCCCCATGCAAATTATAGCACCTCGCTAAGCGTGTTAGCGTTCAGCGTTTGGGAACTCTCAGCTAGAACTGCACCAAAATGTAGCTCAATATCTGCAAAACTGTCCAAGTTAGAGATATTTTTGCGTTGGCTAAGGTCAATTACGTAGCTGTGGCGGCCATCTTGATTTGGGTTGGCTTCAGTCATTAATTAGCTGCAGACGTACGTTGGAGAAAAAAAACTTTCTGAGGGTTTCGTTAAAACCCGTCCGCTGGCTCATGAGATATTTTGCTAACAGATGGTCACAGTTGACCATAGCAGTTCAGAAAAAGTTAAGTCAGGTCCTCTGGACGGATTCTCCTCGGTTGAAACGTTTCATCTTTCGTCCGAAAGACTTCTTCAGTCTGAGGCCACGCCACAAACTCTGCCCTATAAATAGCACCTTCTCAACGTGAACCAACCAGTTAGCTGGAGACATCCAGAACCAGCTGTTCACATGGAGGACCATCAGTCTAACGACAGATCGTCAGTGCTCCGATGACAGAACCAGCACAAGGCAAACCTGACTTAACGTTTATGGATTTGTTCACCTGGATGAGCGTGTATCAGGAGACCCTGACCGTTATTAACGATTATTTTTAGAAAACATTTTGCAGAATGTGTAGCGCTATGAGTGTTTTCAGCTGATACGTGCCAAAGTTCAGCTGACTGAAAGAGGTTTTTGTGTTGGCTAAGGCTGATTAGCTGTGGCGGCCATCTTGAACTGTTTCAACTCCAACAATTAACTCGTCTCGCTCGTTCACCGAATCTGAGAAGTTCTTTACCTGTCCACTGGTTTATTAGATATTTTACTAACAAACGCAAACATGCAAACAAATAACATTACCGCCTGCCTGTCCGGCATAATTCCGTAAAAGTACGGATAATGGTTCGTATCCGATCAGTTGCTGTCGTACCTTAGGCGAGGCTATTTTGATGTAGACGATGATGGGCGCCAGGGAGGTCTTGGCCAACTGGGAGGGGTGGTTGATGGTGTCTGCATCCAACGCGACGAGCTGGAGGGTGCGGGCCAGCTCAAAGATGCGCTCGATCTCACTCTGCACCTCAGCTGGACGCCCAGGGAGCAAACAGGAACACGTCAGCACATGAATCTGTTCAACGAGCCTGCGTGCGCGTTAGTGATCACTCGTGCATGCTGGAGACTTCTCAAACCATGACAATAAAAATAAAAACAACACTCACGCACACACACACTTCTCAGCACATGGATCGAACCGGACCACAGTTCAAGTTCCATTTATGCAAAGCTAAATGGAACAGCGCAGCATCCTCATTCAGCTGCCACCTCCACACATTTTGGATTTATTATCGTTTTCGTGTCATTTAATTAAAAGTTGTGATGAAAGGAGGCGCTCAGAAATGAGTTGACTGTGGTGCTTAGCTTACAAGAAGGCCACAATTTATCACTAAAACAGAAACAAAAGTACGGAAGGGTATTGCTGTCATCCATGGAATAATATTTTTTGAGCTTATGTAGTAAAAACGTGATACGTATGTAGTAAAAATGTGATATTATGTAGTAAAAACTTGATATTATGTAGTAAAAACTTGATATTATGTAGTAAAAACGTGATACGTATGTAGTAAAAACGTGATACGTATGTAGTAAAAACGTGATACGTATGTAGTAAAAACGTGATACGTATGTAGTAATAATGTGATAAGTATAGATGTAGCATGCATAGCCAGTATTTTAGGAGGGGCGGTTTCTTTAAAAATATAGTAGACCTGGAGAAAGCAACATGCCTTGGTTGGTGGCACACTGGAAGCGCGTCTGCTTTCAGCTCCAACGACCTGGGTTCGATTCTGACCTGGTTGAACTTACTTTACTTTTTTATTTTATTGGATAAATAAAATAAAAAAGGAGTTTGTGTTAACCACGGGCATATTAAGTCTATGGTGTTAACCGGTTCGACATTAGCGGCGTCTCCATACCTTTTCTTTCCACCTCTCTTAACACAGGACTTGTGTTGTGCGGGAGTTGTAGGTGGGACTTCATAGGCAAAGTATGCGGTTCGTTTGAACCCCCCGAACCCCACCTGGCTACGCACACGGTGTGTGACACATTGAACATAGAGCACAGGAAGCTGAGGACAGAGTTGTCTCAGGAGTTTAGAAAGACAATGATGACACAATGTTAAAGGTAAAGACTATAAGACCATCTCCAAGCAGCTCGATGTTCCTCTGACTACAGCTCATTCAAAGGTTTAATGACCACAGGCCGGGAGGCACCTCCCTGGATGTGTCTTCAAGAGGACAAGTGATGACAAACTGAAGACACGGACAATATGAATGATGATCACAAAGCCCAGAATAACTTCTAAAGTCTGAAAGACGACCGAGGAGGCACCAAATCATAAAAATAAAAAAAAGACCAGAATTTGTCAAAATGTCTGCTGAGGAGCCACGAAGCTTCTTTGGACAGATCAGCTCTGTGTTCACAGACCCAGAAGATGGGCCTGTGATCGGAAAGCCGCAGGTTCAACTCCCGGTACCGTCAACATCAAAATGTGGGTGGAAAAGGTGAAACACCCACACCTGCCTCCATCCTTATTCGCCGCACCCTGGGCCCCTGAGCAAGGCCCTTTAACACCCCCACCATCTGCTCCCTAACAGGTCTCTCCTGAAAATGAATTCTTGTGACTCAATGAGACTACCTGGATAAATAAAGGGTAAATGGAAAAACAAACCTGTACCTAGACTGGAACATGGAGGAGGTTCGGTTCTGTTTGCTTTGCTGCGTCTGGGTCAGAGTGTCTTTAATCTGTGCAGGGTCCAATGACATCTCAAGACTATCAAGGCATTCTGGATCAAAATGTTCTGCCTGTGTCTGAAAGCTCGGTCTGACGCAGCTCATGGGTCCTCTGACAGAGTAATGACCCAAAACCCACCGAGAGAAACACCAAGAATGGATCAGAACCAAACACTGGACAGTTGTGAAGTGTTCTTCTGAGCCCTGATCTACTGTACTTTCTGTCATTGTGGTCAAACAGCTCAATCTTTGTCTTTCCTGACCATAAACTTTGCTCCAGAAGGCATTTGGCTCGTCCACGAGGGGCAGCTGTAAACTCCAGTCAAGCTTGAAGGTGTCACTTTTCAGAGCCGAGGCTCCTTTCTTGGCCAGCACCCTGTCAGTCCGTGAAGGAGATGTCAAACTTTCTTCACCTTGGACAGTGACGCCAGCGCTCCAGCAGGCTTGAGCCGCCACAACATCCTAACAAAGTTCCTGTCTGTCAAACAAACGGCCTGCTGCCGTCAATCATGATCACAGACAAGACGTTAACACGACTTCATAAAATATTGATGTGAATGTATATCTGGATTAGAGAAAATAAATACATTTAAACTTGTGCAAGTTTCTAAAACTCATTGAAGCTGTGTTCTATCTTATTATTCACCCCTGGATAAGGAATAAATCAAACTATAAAAGTTTAAAATAAGTATAACAGGATGAGTGGATGGAAGTTTTAAACTAACACTGTATACCTATCATTTCCTCTCTTTAATTAGAAATAATCTGATACCCCACAACTTTTACAAGTAAAAGACAAAGCATGTGAGTTTCATAAAAAAAAAACTACCTGTACTGCATCAGTGAAGCCAGCCCCCCAATTTCCCGAGAGCCACTCTGTGCAGTCCAACACTGACACCTACAGGTTGCAGTGAGTACTGCATCAAACCAAGCTGCTGGCGGGAGATGATCAGCGACACGTGGGGATTGGTTTCATCCTCCAGCCTTGTATTTTAAACTCAACACTCAAGCTGCCATGTCAGTTTGTGTACGTGTGAATAGAATCCAGACACTGAAAACTAAGCTGCTTTTTATTTTTTTAAACGTTGGAGCAGAATATGGATTGTAACTGAACAAGGAATGCAAGTAAACCATTGGTGCAAGATAATCAAGTGGGTAGTTGTACTGTGGAGAAGAACAGAGGTGTTTTTTTATTTTTTTTATTTTTTTGTCAGAGGCAGCACAGATAGACTGCGTGGAGGGAGCCATTTTATCCACCAGGTGCAATGGAGGAGCCAGAGGGTGGCTAATGGTGCCCTTGACCACCATAGATTATTCATCGGCCACCCCAATCATTTGAGGAAACTATACTTTTAACGTGATATAAAAACTAGAAGACATAGTTTCCGCAAATGATCGGGGTGGCCGGTTGACATACACATAGACGTCACCTTTGGTTTAATGGGGCAACCTAGTTTTCAAACCTAAACCCCAGGCTAGATACACACCAAAAATAAAAGTCAATACCTCACTTATTGTTCAAGTTATCATGCTCACAACCTTCACAGATGGATGAAGGGTATTTTGCCTCTCTTTACTCTGCGAAGGGAAACAGATAGCAGCAGCAGCTAGCTGTAGCACGTCCAGCAGAAATGTTGCAGTTAGTGTGGTCAGTTTACATGTAAATGGCAGTGGCCATCTTGGATTTTGATGTGACGACCCAGTTTTCAAAAGAAACCTTTCTTCCGCCTAGAATGGTAGCCGATACCTCACTTGTTTTCTCAAGTTATCATGCTCACAACAATCACAGACAAATGGATGGAGGGTATTTCTATGAATTTGATGTTATAGATTACAGTAAACAGCAATGAATGGGCACAATGATTTAAAGATAGATGAAAAAAATCACACTTTTGATGATGATAGACGACAACGATGAGGGGACGTTAACACTGACGGAGCGACACAAATCGCGGTGCTCTTACCAGAGTGGAAACAGCCGAGGTGTACATTGGAGTGTGTCCTGTAGACATCAACACAGGCTGCAAAACAACAGAAGGGATGATTGTGTGTGGCATAAAGACGAGCTAAAGGGAACAGTAGAGTGTGCCGCTTTAGTTACACTTCAGCTACCAAATACAATGTACTGTATGTCCAGCACGTTCATAAAGACAAAAGCAGTCTTCAGGTGTAAATGTCCTCTGCACAGTGGAAGCAGTTGCTCTAAATTCACCCCGTGCTTAATTTGACACACAACACCACTGCAGTGTTTTCACACTTTCCTCCCACTGGAAAAGTTTTATTTAGGAACAAAGGCGCTGAAAGTCTGACTGTTTAGGGAGCAGTGTTCCAGTTCAGCACCTGATTTGATGCTGATGTTTACAGGAACTATCTTTGCACCTCTGGAAACAGATAGACTTAGGCCAAAGTCTTCAATGGGAAAAAGTAGAGTCCAATCGGGCATTGTTGTAGAAAAATGAACAATTTAGATCAGAGGTGGGCAAAAAAAAATTCCCCAACATTTAAGAAATCAAAGGGCTGCATAAAGTATTGGAAAATAAATGTTCTTTATGACAGATAATGTGGGATACTTTTTTTCAGGCCTTTTCTTATTGTAGCATAGTTAGCATGCGTTATAAAACATGTCTTTCTCACGTCTTTTAGGAATACAAGACATATTCTGTAAACTGGGTTTGGTGACAATTTGTTATAGATGTTAGATTAACATGTTATACATGTTAGCTTAACATGTTATACACGTAGCTCAACATGCACAATATGTTATAAACAAACACGAGGGATCTCAAAATAAAAACAAAAAAATGCACAACAAATAATCACAATAATAAACTAATGTAAAAATATAAATAAATAAGTAAATAAATAAATGAAAATGCTGATAGCCTCATTAAAAAAAACTCCTGTAAACCCGTGAAACTTGGATTCAGCTCTCCCTGAAGAGAAACACAAACCTTCACAAATATGAGCACAAACCCAGAGATAGAAATAAGGTTTCTGTTCCTACAAACTTTGTGAATGACATCAACTCGCGCCTCTTCACGTGAAAAAATGTAAATCTTCAAGACAATATTTTTTCTGCTGTGGAAAAGTCTTAATGATGTTGCAGGAATAATCCAACTCTTGTGTGACCAACACAATAAGGGCTTGGTTGTGAAGTGAAATAAAAATGATTTGTGGTCTTTTTGTTGTTGTTGAAAATTTAAATCTGAAAACTGAAATCAGTCCTGTTTACTCTGATACATTAGAACTAAAATTCAGAACTATAATTTATCTTTTCAAGTCACCTAATTGGCAAACAATTAGTTAATGAGCTGTTCTGTGACAGCCTCAGAGATTTATAGTGATCAAGCAGCATCATGAAGCCTAAGGAACACAGCAAACAGTTCACACACTGCTCAGAGGTGGGTTAGGTTATAAAACAGGCTTTGGACATTTCACAATGCTCCATTCAATCATCTTGGACAGCACGGTGGTTTGGTGGATTGCACTGTTGCCTCACAGCAAGAAGCTCCTAGGTTCAATCTCTGGTTTGGAACTGAGGGCTGAAGTTTGCATGGTCTCCTCGTGGGTTTTCTCTGGGAGCTCTGGTTTCCTCCCACATGCCAAAAACACGCATGTTAGGGCTTCCCTCTCAAAACAGATGTGTGACCTCAATGGGATTTTCCTGGTTAATAAATAAATAAATGACAAGAATAATAAATCTGAAAATGTAAGGAATGCAGCACAACTGCAAACATACTGAGAATTAGCCGTCCACCTGAAGTGAAAGGAGAGAACTGATCTGAGATGGAGGTAAAGAGATTGTGATAGAAACAAATTAAAAACCTTGTTTTATTTTTTTTCCTATCATTTCACAATAACATGCTTCTTTGTGTTTATATTTTCAAGACAAGTGGACGTTCGTCACTAACGGTTTTCCTCTGGAGAAGCTGCATGATGTGAAAGTTCAGACGGTTTGAAATGAAATAACTGGTTGAAAATTTCCAGACACAAAACTGTGGCGAGTATTCAAGCCCATCAGTTTGTGAACATGGACACAAACAGACACACAAACCAAATCAAAAGCCATTTCACTGCATAAAATAATAAAACAAAGTGACAAAAACAAAGTTTACAGTAAAAAAAATGCAGAGACTGTCAAACTACGTAATTCAACAGAAAGGTGCTGCAAAACTGTTTTAGTCAGGAAACACAAAAGAAGTGGAAAAATACACACTATGTACCTGCTGCCATGAGTAGCAGACTGCATTAGCAAAATATTCCAAACACCAGACAGATTTGAATGAAACTCTCACTGTTACAATGAGGGTTGGTAACCCAATGGTGCAGGCAGGCAGGCAGGCAAGGACTCAAGATAATACAAAATGAGTCCTCGAGGCTCAATGGGATTAACCTGTCTAAATAAAGGTTGAATGAAAAATAAGGAATTTATTTTACAAAAGAGCTGACTGGGCAGCAAACTTACATAAACCAGGAGAAGAACATGAGGAGCAGACGAGGCATCACAAGGAACAGGACAGGACATCCCCAGTGGACAGATACCAAAGTCAGGACAAGGACTAACAGACACACAGACTTATATACGGGTAACACCAGTTAAGCCAAGTGGACACCTGTGAGTAATCACAGATGCCAGAGAAAGAGACAGAGGATGCAAGACATGAACACACGACACAAGATGGGGCCAGATACTAAAGAAACACAAACCATATACAGTACAGAGAAACAGAGGATCGGGGGGAACACGACATAATCACAACACTAGGGACAAAACCACAATTCCTACACTCACAAGGTAATTTACAACTTATTTATTTGAGAGTAAAAAAATTTTTTCAAGATGGCTGTCACAGTTACACTTAAATGTGACACCCATCTGTGGATGGATGGAAGACGGGTAGTTTGTGTTTGATTTCCACTGACAGAAAAAGCTTTTAAAAGCAGAGCTTTAAAGCAGACCTGTTGATGCAGGATAAGATCTATTGTTTAAGATATTTTGAAGAAGTAAATGTGAATGTTTAATTTAAGTGCTATTAAAGACTGATAAATACCACGAGCATCTGGGGCCTGATTTAACAAGGTGAGTAATGGATCTGCAGAGACCGGAGGGCACAAGTCATATTTTATTTTCTGTCTCGAGCAGACCTGATTAACCACATAATGGCAGGTTTTAGAGAAAAGAGTAAGTCTCCTGACCCATCACGTTAACTAATGATGCACCTGTCAGCTCTGAGCAATGGGGACCGTCCTCATTCCTGAAACAACCACACAAATCATTTATTTGTACTGGGACTTATGACTTTTAATTCTATTTCAACAATTATTACAGCCTGTGAAGGTCAGCAGAGCACCTAGACACCCGTATAACTTATTAAAGCAATAGTGCATGACTTTTGAAGTGAGGTTCTGTGGAAAGGGTTCAGGTAACATCTTGAAGAGGCTATCAAAAACAGGTAAGAGACTAAATATTCATAACTTTTTCACAAAATGTTGCATAAAAATATCCTCATGTTATCTTACTCAAAGGAGCCACACACGATGAAGGGAGAAGATTTTTAACTGAGTTTTACTTGCAAGGGCAGATGGTCACAACAGGCTTACACAGATGTACAAACAGTATCTGCACCGCACAGTGTGCAGGAAGTGTTTTTATAATAAACACTTATCAGCTCCTCTGAGCTTGCAGACTTGGAGGCGACTTTGGAGTACCAGCTGCACATGCAGCATCAAATCAGCTCCTCATGCAGCTCTCTTTGCTCACTCAAACACACGTTTTGTGGGCAGTTAACATTCCCAGCCATAGTGGTTTTTTAAAAAAAACAGCCATAAACCATGACCAAAATTCCCCTGACACAGAACCTCATTTTAAGCAACGGATATGAATAATGAATGTTTGTAGTTTTTGAGATGAATGTTTTTCTGGACTGGAATTTGTCTGAGGCAGAGTGATGGATCCTGGTGAGTGGAGAGAGCTGTTTTGTCACCCATCAGGCACAATGACGGAGCAAAGGGGTGGCAAATGGTGGCCTTGACCACCATATATTAATCTTTGTCCACCCAATTATTTGAGGAAACTATAATTTTAAGTACCATATTTTCCAGCATGTAAGTCAGTTTTTTTTGCATAGATTTGTCAGTCCTGCGACTTATATACTGAAGCAACTTATATACGTTTTTTTTTCCCATATTCATAATGCAATTTTTGACTGAAGCTTTAAATTTAGGAGAACTGCAATAGATAGTCCTGTGCGCGCTCGCTTCACTCAGCTGGTGCAGGCGGAGGAATGATGGAGAGCTAGCGGCTCCAGCTGTGATGGATGGATGGTGCCGGCCAGGTGAAACAAAGCTGTTTTGACCATTAAATAAATGCATAATAAACACGACAGGTCAGTGGTGATGCATAATAAATGCGACTTATACTCCGACGTGACTTATATATGTTTTTTCTCTTCATGACGCTTTTTTTGACTGATGCGACGTATACTCCGGAGCCACTTATACGTCGGAAAATATGGTAATATTAAAACTAGAAAGCATAGTTTCCTCAACTGATAGTAGTACTTAGTTTACATACACACACACACACACACTCATTTGTACATTTTTGTGTTACCGTAATAGAATAGCATGTAATTGAATTGCATTGTATGTGTTTAGCTTTAACTATGACCCTTTTTTAACCCACCTTAAATTAGAAAGTGACACAAGCGTTTCCATTAACCTTTGTTAGGCATGTGGTTTCATGCCTCTAAAATGCCCGTTTATTAAAAATAAGATGCAATCTTTGTGCTACTAAATAAAACATTTGAAGGGCCTCTCATGATGACTGTATTAGCGCTGGCTCTGGATTTTCTGTTTCATCGTGTTCGCACACTCTCGGCCTCCTTAAGAAGAGATATCCATGGTTACCACAACTCTTACTGACGAGAGGTGACTGTATAATTCTAGCAGCAGCATTAAGGCACAGTAAGTCAGTCTTCTCTGCTCTTTGCTCATTTAAAAAACAGCATTTTAATGAGCTTATCTGAGGAACATCGTCAAGTTCCTGTTTGAGAAAACCCTTTATCCTTGAAAGCAAATTAAAGCAGAAACTGCAGAGTTTTAATTAGCTTGTGAGGTTGTTGGGTAACATGTGTGGGCATATGAGACGTATCGTCACTAAGTGGCCGTCACTGCTTACTCCCTTACATTTGTAGCTACAGAAGACGTTCGTTAATGCACTCCAGGCAAGGTGCTCATGTTCTTACTGATGTCAGCTTTACCCTTTAACTGTGTTAGCTCTCCTGCCGTCTGTCTCACTGTCTCCTTATGTACTCTGACGCACTCTCAGAGATGAAATGTTGCGTTTGTGTGACATATTGTACTTTAAGCCTGAGCTAAAAAGCGTTGCAGTGTTTGGATTGTGAGCTGTTGTGATTAAGATATGTTTTAGTCACAATGCTCAAAAAAATCAATGCAGCTAATTATCGAGCCTTTAAAATCTGTTTCATTTCTGCTGAACTCATATCATGCCACACTTGGTTCAGTAGATCATCTGTCCATTTGATTTTCATGCTGTCAAGTATTGATATCAAATTGCCTGATGTAAATGTTCAAACACATTTGCAGTAAAAGCAAAACTTAGAGGTGCATGAGGCCATTTTTACTCCTCAAACAAGATTATATCCCCATCAAACCACTTAAACAGAAGGATTAGGATTTCAAAGAAGCCGACATATTGTGTTCAGCACAAAGCTAAATTGGATAATGTGCTGTGTTTGTGAGGTAAGTGAGACTAATATGATATACAGTACATGTAATCAATTTAGATAACTGACAGACAGTGAAAACTGAAAATGAATTAAACGACATTACATGACTATTTACCTTTGTTGTGATGGGATTTTGAAGAGCAGATCCAGAAAAGGGACTGCTGATTGGCTAATTGGTATTCAGGCATTGAATCAACATTGGGTACATTAGTGAAAATAAAATGTATATACAGTATGTATATACATATAAATAAATGTTTTGCCTTCCACTTCATATTTATATATATACTGTTCCACATTATTGCATCACTCAGCCCTCTGTGAATAGCACATGGCCATCAGGGCACTAACAATCAGTTGTTGGGCTGATGGTCCTCCTTTTACATGTGAACAAATAGTTTTGGCTGTCACCAGAAAACTGGTTGATCCACTATAAGAAGGTGCTGTTTATAAGATAGTCTGTCGCACCTCCTCAGACTGAAAAATTATTTTGGATAAAAGTAAAGAACCCGTCCAGAGGACCTGACTCAACATTGTTAGCTTTATTTAGCTGAATTATTGAGGATGCATCAGGATACTATTACACACTTTCAAAGCTGTGATGAATCTTTGACCTGTCATGGGTGTCCCCCACCTCTCACACAGTGACTGCTGGGTATGGGCACCAGTGACCCCGTGACCCGAAAAGGAAGAAGCGAGCAAAAGATAATTGATGGAAGGAATTTTTATTTTTTAAATATTATTATATGTTGATGATAGATGGCTTTAGGCCCTGTCTTCACTAATGTGGATACATTTCCCCCCTCCATTTATATTTATATCACCATCTGCACTTTAAAGCAAAAACACGGAAATGCCCATGCTACACCACTAGGTGGCGAGAAAGTTCAGATGAACAAAATATCAAAATACAGAGAAGAGAGAGTGCTTAGCTTGGCAAAATGTTTTCTTAAAACAAGTGCTGCTCATTTTTCTTTTTACTTTTTGCATTTTTTTCAAGGGCACAAAGTGATTGAGATCATTTTAGCCATCTGTGATATTATTTACCATACCAGACCAATTTATTTCTGAAACGCTTAAAATACAACATAGCAGCCGTCCGAAGTGCTGTACAAATATAAAAACAAACAAAAACAGTAAAATAATAAAAACAACTACAGTATATATATATATAACATCACAAGTAAAATAATACAACATTAAGACAGAGATGCTAACTCACTCTAGGTTA
>JARVJN010000453.1:26960775-26970863 GCA_031763805.1 Argolebias nigripinnis
TGTGCTTGTTGTTTAAGGAAATTCTACCATTGCTGTTCATCATTCTTTAGTTTGTAGCAGGTCGCTTTCGTAAATGAACCTTCAAGGCTCAATGAGATTTACCTGACTAAATAAAGGTTGAATGAAAAAAAAACCCACTACTATTCCGTAGCTTTCAACACCAGATGATCTGTTTGAACCTATTTGCTTCACACAGGTTGGTTGTTATATTTATTATCTGCAACATTTTTATCTCTATATTCTGGTTTTACTTCATTTTGTATGTTGCTTTGTGTGTTGCCGGTTTTTCTGTTTGTACAGCACTTTGGTTGGCTTTGTTGCTGTTTTAAGTGCTCTATAAATAAAATGGTATGATACGGTATCTTGCACCAAAAACATTAAGGTTTACTTACATTCCCTGTTCATTTCCAGTGCAGAAAAACACTCATCTCCAAAACTACAATCATTCACTGTTCCGTCAGACGGGGTACTGTTTGTTTATAGACAATTTTATTTTTCTCCTGTTTTTGCCGAACTGTATTAAGCAGTCATTACTGGGATAACGTAACGGTTAGAAACATCCTACTTACATGAGCTTCTGCTCAGGTTCATGAAGATCTCTTAACGACCTGCGAGGTCTCGTGTTGAAGAGGCGGAACGTCCTCGACTCGTGTAGTAGCTGCAGAGAGGCAGTTGCTGCAGACTCTTGTGTCTAAATGATAACTCTTGAATGTAGCATTATCTGCTTCGGGGGGTTAGAGGTGTTTTGGACTCGATCGCATGAGTGGTCAGATGTTTCTTTTTGGTCAAATGCTCATTAACAAAAGCAGAACCATTTGCCAAATTTGAGTTTTGTTCCCCCCTTAAAGCTTCTGTTCCATCACCAAAGCGACAGTTTTTATTATTTTTTATTTATTTTAATGGCCGTGTGCCAACTGTGGATGCTTGTTTTTCTCTCTTTCTGCTACTGGAGAAGCCTTCATTAAACGTAGGGTGAATTATTATTATTATTTTTTTTACTTATTTTGGTGTTTTTGTGGACTTTGATTTAAAAAAAATAATTTTAGGTGTTGATTATCATCCCATCTGTATAAACACAATGAGTCTTCTGTGTCGCACGTGCTCATGCCAGAAAAGGACGAGGGTGAAACAAGCTGTCCTGTCAAAAAATAAAACCCTTCAATTGTCTTCGTATCGCCTCATGGTATTGCAGTGTTTATGATTCGCGTGCATGAGGAATTTATTTGAAAGCCACACATCCTGTCACAATGAGTGCCTTTCTGTTGGATGGAATGCCTTCACAAATTAATCTGCTTTTCTGTTTGAGACGTTTTATTGGCAGTGGAACTAATCGTGAACAGTCAGATTAAATTTAGGTTGCTTTAAGAAGTTTGCACGTTTCCACTTGATGCACAGAAATGCTCGAACACAATACAAAGTGGTCAAGTTATTTCAACTGAAGGGTGGTTGCGACATTTCTGTTCTTTAATTATTTCTTGGCGTTCAGAGCAAATACAAGTGCTCATAAGGGAAAATAAACATAAAGGTTTACATGTTTTTAACTTTAGCTGAGAAGAGCCAGTTCAAAGTTTAAGAATCTGTTCCATGTTATGATTAGGGAAAGAAAATCTTTTTGTCCTCTGTTGCAGAATGAAGAGGGGGAATTGGAAATACTCTCCGCCTGTCTGTCCACCCATGCATGTTTTACCATACCATACCATTTTATTTATAGAGCACTTAAAACAGCAACAAGGCCAACCAAAGCGCTGTACAAACAAACAAACGGCAACCCGTACACCGTCAGCAAAGGTGGATTGTAAGCCATCTTACCGGAAGATCTGTGAACGTTATAACTTGAAAATTAAGACTTCCATCATGGGTACATCTAAGAGTAAAAAAAAAGTTCCTTTTGAAAATAGGGTTGCCACGTCAAAATCCAAAATGGCTGCCACCATATATGTATAAATGGTAATCGTGTGAGCTGGGTAATTTGAAAAGAAAGCGACAAAATTACTTCCGTTTTGTTTTATGGCTGTATCTAAGCACAAGAAAGATCACTATCAAAAGTTGAGTTGCCAAGTAAAAATCCAAGATGGCCACCACCCACAGCTTAATTTTAAAACCAATTGATGCTGAAACACAAATAGCACGTGGGGGGAGGGGGTCTGGGAGTCCTACTCCAGTAAATTTTGAATAAAGTAGATGCGATTTCCTACATTTTGGTGCATTTTAATGAGTTGTTAAACATCTACGTTTGCCTGCATTTGTAAATACGCCAATTCTGTCAAGGCCACTTGACGGTTCCGAGCCCGACCCTATCCCTGCTCGTTGTTGTCCGACTCCACATGGGAAACCTCCGGGGCAGGCGCCTCCTCCGTCTGGGCTCCTGCCCCCATACGTCGGTCTGGTTAGCTCAGCACTTGCCCCACCACTCTTTCAGGGGCGAAGATTATTTTCAAGGTTAGTCATGGAAAATGCAACTTTAAGAGGCAGCTTGTATGCTCGTAAATGGGTGATGTGTTTAAAATGAGTGTTTGTGTAATTATTTTCAGTTTACATATCCAATATAGGTTTTATTTGTTGAAGGCAGTCATATTTGTTCATAACTTTATTATTAGTACGCCTGAGTTACAGGATCCAAGCAAACAGTTATCGAAATGCACCCTGTCAAAACAAGAGAGTTCACGGATCCTGTCCCGGCTCAAATTGAGCCCTGCCACCACCATATCATGTAAACCAACCACCCTTATCATTTGGGGAAATTATGCTTTCTAATTTTTATATTGCTTGAAAGTATCGTTCCCTCAAATGATTGGTGTGGCCCAAAGATTAATCGATGTTGGTCACCAATGGCCACCCTCCAATTCCACCATTGTACCTGGTGGAGGACAAAATGTCTCCCTCCACTCACCAGGATCTGTCACTCTGCTCTCCACAGTGTAACTCCTACCCACTTGAATATCTTGCACTAAAAACATTAAGGTTACTTGCATTCCCTGTTTAATTCCAGTCCTGAAAAACACTCATCTCGAAAGCAATAAACATTCACTATTCATATCCCTCAGCAATGGATGGGGTACATCGGCATACCACTTGTTTCAGTTTACTTTGAACTTGTTGTACCGGTAATTGCTTTTAATGTACATTTAAACGATGGAACCTAATGTTTCAGCCAAGAGATAAAAAAAAAAAAAGTTGTGTGAACATCTTGGCTCTGCTTGTCAGAATCCTACATGCGCGTGTTGATGTTTCACTGTAAAGGCAAATCAATTAAATTTCTTGTGTTTTCTGCATCTTTCCCTGAGGTATGCACGAGTTAGTTGCATTACTTAAAAGATAAGCGTTTCACCGCAAAAATAAATTAAAAAACACTCAAAGGTCATAAGAGGCAGGTGCTCTGAAGTGCTCCAATTTAATCGTCAATCACAACTTTGTTGGCCGAATCTGAATAATTAAAAAATAAAATGGTGTGTATGGAAGGACACCAGGATGCAATGCAACATGCTGGTATTTAATTAGAATGTGTGTGCGTGAGCGTTTCAGAGAAGTTGTTGATAACAATGTCTCGTGTGTGTGCACACTGTGGTGCTCGAGGATTAAAAATGAACACAGTGTACTTTATCAAAACACACCCTCACTTATCTCTTATCCAATCTGCACTTCATCTCTTGATGATGGCAGAACATTTCCAAATGGCCTTGCTTCACATTTTAGACTGTGAGCGGAGCGGCATTAGATCACGGCGGAGCGACGCCTGATTTCTGGTTGTTTGCATGCAAATTCGTGCGGGCTGAATAAATTGAAATCAATTATTAGAGTCTGAGCAGGAGGCAGGGGAGCTTTCGCACCAACTTCTTCCTAATAAGGTGCAACACAAAGCGCTCTTGATGGGCGCAAATCTGCATCAGATTCATCAAGATGTATGCACGAGCATGGACCTGGGCTTCCCGTAACCCCCCCCCCCCTCGTCCTTTGTCTCCAGACTTTACATGTAGCAGGGGCCTCGGATGTATGCTCCTATTTGCATATTCAACATCTACATTATTCACATGGGCTGATACTGCTCCTTTTTTATTATCGCGCCTCATGTGTCTCTTTCTCAACCCCCATCCCCCATCCTCGCCATTTTAACCCCCCCAGCCACACACCCTTCACCCCACCCTCTTGATTAACTAATGTCCAATTGGGTGCAGCGTCTTCCAGGAGCTCGTCAGCTGATGAACCTGGAGTCTGGCTGGTGGAGCTGCAGTCTTCGCCCGCTCTTAATTTCTCTTCTTTCTTTTTTTGTGTTTTTTTGTTTCCCCCTTCCTCTCCTCCCCTCTCCTCCATCCTCCGCCCCTCCTCAGCCTTTGTTGTGGCGGCGGCAGCCGAGCATGCGTTGCATCGGGGAGGTCTGAAGCATTGTGTCTGATTTCCAGCAGACAAACTGACCTCTGGGGGATTTTATTGACAGTAAACTCCACAGAGGCAGACGCAGAGCTGGGAGATGCAGCCCGAGAGGGAGGGGGGGGGGGGCAGGCGGCGTAGGGGTGAGTGAGGGTCATTGGGGAAGGTTTTTATGGGGGGGGGGTGCACAGACAGATAAATAGAGGTGTGTAGCAAAACACAAGGAGAGTTGATTAAACAGGAGAAAAGGGTAGATAGATGCAGCATAAGAAATCAATATGGCGGGACGACCATGATGGTGGTGGGGGTGGGGGGGGGGGTGTAGAATGAAATTAGATTTTATCTTTTTTTTTTTTTTCCAGTATTAGCAAGTGAAAGAAAATGGCCGCTTCCTACAAGGATCTAATTAATTTTGAAGGATCATCAGCCCCTTTAGTCCGAGGCGGGGTACAGGGTGGATGTGGGTGGGGGGGTGTCAGCAGACCCCTGGGCTGATTAGAATTCACTGCAGGTAGGCGCTGGCTGCTGCTCACCCACTGTGTCACGGCTAAAATGGAATCACTGTTGTGAGTGGCAGTGTGGGCCACGGCAGCCTGCTTCCCCTCGGCCTGCTCCTTTGTTGCCAGCGTTCACCTCGCCTCACCCCTCGGGCAGGTGGATTTACATGGATAGGAGGAGGGGAGGGGGATCATAAAGAGGTTATATATATATATTTATATACATGTGCATAAAAGTAGGTGTGCACAAAGGTAAAACGAGATTAGCAGCAGCAGTTGGAAGGTAACCCCCCTGCAGGAAAATAAAAGGTCAAATATTTGGGGCTGTGATGAACACAAGCATCTGTGGACACAGGAAGCTTTCAAATGTGGCATTTTGCCGGCTTTTATTTTGGTAAAAACCAGTCTTAAATGATTAAAGTAACCCCAGTGAGGTCTGGTTGCAACAGAGCGTGTCTTCTGGTCAATAATCAACAGTCCCGGCCGGATGATTCTGATTCTTGCGGCTGTTAAAAACAAGAGGAGAATAGTTTGTGCTTCAGTGGAATTTCACACACTGCAATAACTGTGTGTGCTCATGTGCTGCGTCACACAACGATCCATGTCGGCGTCGAGTCATCGCCCCGTGCCGCTCGACGTGTCGTCACTTGCCCTCATCCAACGATCAAATGCGTTAGATGACAGGAAGATTTCACGAATCGCACGTTATGGGGAGATGAGCGTTCCTCCCAATGTTGCTCATGACCCAAAGAGAAGCGACGTGAACGCAACTTGTCCGTTCGAACGCTTTAATTTGGCTTTTTTCTCTCAAATCTTGTGCTTCGCTGCACTAAAGAAACCAGATAAAGTCATCTTCTCAGGGGCACGTCTATTGTTTAACATGTTTCTGTTGCCTTGGCGCGGAAAATCAAGAGAGGAACATGAAAGAGAATTTGATTTATTTATTTATCTGTGGATAAAAAGATGTTTTTTTTTTTATTATTATTATTTCAGTGTTTCAAACTGGTTAAATGCATTCAGCTCTTCTTGGTTATTATTTTTTTTAAAGGACAAAAAGAAAAGAGTCATTTGTGTCAACACTAATGTGCACGTCTGGTTCTGTGTTCAGCAAAGTGAAGTTTGTGGCATTTTCCAGAAAGCACTTCGTGTTGTAGCAAAAATGTTTTTGACGCACCCCCCCCCCCCATCCCACCTAAAAAATATTAAGTGTCAGGTCAAACTTTGAGTTGCACATTAGGGAGAAACGCGTTGAATTATTGTTTCCAGCTACTTTTAAAGCTTCTCTTTAATGTGAACAGTGCGGGGTTTAAAAAAAAGGGGAAGGTGTCTGAAAATGTCATTTTACGTTGATTCTGTGCTCAGTTTGCCCAAATATAAGCGATGCCATGAAAGCGTGTGTATTTTGCATAATTTTTGTTGCCAGGTTGGGGGGGTGGTCAAACATTTACATGCTAATATGTTGGTGGAGCAGAAGAGCAATTGTGCCGTCACCAATTCGGCACATCACATGCTGTTGAATGCCTTTTCTTGTGATTTCCACTGAACACCTCGCGTGTTCGATACCGGACTCGTTTCTGTTGTTCCGGTTGCCCGCCGTCGCTTCGTTTCACGTTGAATTTGTGGGTTTGAAAACGATAAATTCACCAAGTTTGAGCGTCTTCTGCTGTGTTTCATTGTGGATTTCGTTTTCCACGAGAAGGGTGGGGTTTTTGTTGTCCAGCAGCTCAGAAAACTGTTGAGAGAGAGAGAAAAAAAAAAAAGCAGCAGTCTTCAGTAAATTTGTTTTTTAAACCCTGATTTGTAATTTTGCAGTCATGTGATTCCAGGAGCGTCCATTCGCCTCGCTGTAAAAACTCTTCACACATCTGTTGCAGCACGTCTGTGGCAGATATTCTCGTTACTGTGGCTCCGGGTTCATTAAGGGAGTGGCAATATCGACAGGCAGTGTGTGGCATTAAGATTTTTTTGTCTTTGTCTTTTCTCTCTTCTTCTTCTTCTCCCCCCACCCTCCAAACACTGGAAGCAGAGCAACACATGATTTGGGCAGAGAGGGCTGACAGCCTCGCCTAGCTCCAGGCCTCTGATCAGACCAGCTCCACCAGCAGCAGATTAACGCTTGACCCGCACTTCATCACCAGCCGTCACAAGCATTTCCATAAGAAGACAAGAAAAAAACAAACGTCATCTAACTGTGAGTATACTGGGCACATTATTTGTCATGTTTTCTCTCTGAGTTAAAATCTAAGAAGTCAGATTTGAATTCGTTAGTATCTTGATTTTTTTCTCGCTGCAATTTCAGCTAAATTCTGTTTTTACTGAATGAACCAGTTTGCCACTTTTAAACCCTGGTTTTATATGTTTAGATTGAGTTCTCCTCCGAATACAATTGTGTTTTATTGTTCTTCTCATTATTGTGTTTTTAATGTTTTATTCGTTTGTGTCGACAAAATATTTAAAAAAATTATAAACTCTCTCTCTCTATATATATATATATATATACAGTTTTTTTTTAAAAAAAGGAGCGCTCTTATTTATTTAGTCTTTTCAAAAGAATTGCTTGATGTCAAAGTCAACGACAAAAACAAAATACTTGAAAAGATTTGCTCACGAACTGAATTAATTTGACAGTAACTCTTCACATTGTGCACTTTGTCTCGTTTGGATGACTTTTTATTTTAAAACAGCTAGCTGAATGAAAAACAAAAGAGCAGCTCCTTCAGTCGTCCTGCTCCCTGATCAGCCAGGTCACATTTTAGTGTAAAGACAGTCAGGAAGCGCCATCACAGGAACACATGGCCGACAAAGGAGGCCTGCTGTCCTCCGAGCTCCGAGCGCCTCCTGGCGGCTGCACGCGGAACCTCCGGAGACACCGAGTGTAAAACTTGGAGCGGTTCGGATGAGAACCATTTTAATCCAATTGTACCGGAACAAAATGGAAGATTTTAACAGCCGTTCCATTAAAAACCACGTGCTTCCCTTTAAGTCATGCATCAGCCCTGAGAAATAAATGCTCATATTTTTTCATTATTGTTTAAATAACCCTTTAATTATAAATGCATTATGTCCTTTTAGAATAATAACATGAATTCAGCTTTTTAACGTAGCATGCAAGACTTTCAAAAGCTTTTTTTATTACACATCCACTCGCAGCAATAGTATTTAATGATTTTTAACTAAAACGATTTGCGAACAACCAAAAAAGCTTCATGCTATTTGCGATAATAATAATAATAATAAATGTGTTAAAACCGTAAATGCAAAAAGAAACATTGTAGGTGTGTGTTTACCACAGTTGGACAGAGCAGTGAATGTGCGTGTTGCAGGATTTCAGTCAGGTGTGTTGCTCCTCTGCAGGTGACATCAGTTGCAAGGGGATGACCGAGCGCATTCATAACATCAACCTCCACAACTTCAGCAACTCTGTACTTGAGACCCTCAATGAGCAGCGCAACCGCGGCCACTTCTGTGATGTGACTGTTCGGATCCATGGAAGCATGCTGCGAGCTCACCGGTGCGTGCTGGCCGCTGGAAGCCCCTTCTTTCAGGACAAGCTGCTCTTGGGCTACAGCGACATCGAGATCCCCTCCGTGGTCTCAGTGCAATCCATCCAGAAGCTGATAGACTTTATGTACAGCGGAATCCTGCGAGTGTCCCAATCAGAAGCGCTGCAGATCCTCACTGCCGCCAGCATCCTGCAGATCAAGACCGTCATCGATGAGTGCACGCGCATCGTGTCCCAGAATGTGGGTCTGGCAGGTCCCGGAGGGTTCCCTGTTATACCGGTAGACTCTGGCCAGGAAACGCCCCGCGGTACGCCAGAGTCTGGCACCTCCGGGCCCAGCAGCGATGCAGAGTCAGGTTATATGCAAGTAACATCTCAGCAAAGTGTAGATCGGGCGTACACGTCGCTCTACTCCTACTCTAACCTGTCCCTGCAGAACGGCACCCGCGAGCGCCCCCTGTATATCAACCCTTTGCAGGCAAATTATGACTCGAGCACGCAGAAGAACCAGCAATCTCAAGATCCGCCCTGGATGAACCGCATCCAGGAACGATCGCAGCGGGTCGATCGCTTCATGTCCACCGCAGAGTCCACGCACTGCCGCAAGCAGCCCCGACCGGTACGCCTACAGACAGGAGGGATGCACATCAAGGAGGAGGCCGAAGACGAGTACACCTGCTACGACGACATGGGGGACTGCCAGGACGACGCTGACCACAACGAGGGGGCGGAGAGCGAGTCGAAGGTGGAAAGCTTCGACTCGGGGGTGAGCTCCTCCATCAGCACAGAGCCAGACGCCATGGAGCAGCAGGCGTACCTGACGGGCTTCGGCCGAGACGGGGACGTGCAGCGAGGCGACGGAGCTCCAGTGCAGATAAAGGTCAGCGACTCGTCCCCGGAGCAGATGCAAAAGACGGAGGACGGGGACACGTCCCACGGCACTAGTGACAGTAGCATGATGCAGTCCCTGCCAAACTCAATCAAACTCAGCCCCATGTCGCAGTACATGCGCCAGATAGAATCCCACACCAGCAACCTGAGGATGCCGCTCACCGTGACCAGCAACTCCCAAGTGATGGGCACCGCTGGAAGCACCTTCCTGCCCACACTCTTCCCCACGCAGCCGGCTAGGGACCACAAGCCTTTCCTGTACCTTCCCGGCCAGCAGCAACCCCAGTTTGTGGCGGTGCCGCCCCCCGCGATGCCATCATTCCAAAACCCCCTGTCGGTACAGCAGGTGCAAGCTCAGCAACAGCAGGCGGCAGGAGGGATCGGTCCCGGGGAGAAGAAGCCCTACGAATGCACTCTCTGCAGCAAAACCTTTACTGCGAAACAGAACTACGTCAAACACATGTTTGTCCACACCGGTAAGTCAAGACGAGTCACTTCTACGAGTTGGATCAGTAAAATAACTTGCAGCTGGATCCGCAGCTTGTGAAAATGTTCTTTATTTGCAGGATGTTAACGGTGGGGTGACACCATCTTACAAATTTGCATAAAATGATTGTATATATCTTGTATCATTCAACTATGTTCGTTTTTGTAAACAAAATTATACATTAATGAAAATTCCTTTCAAATTGAGTTTACAATTAGCGAATGCAACATGTGTGACGTTGCGAGGAGAAGTCTTTAGAACGCCCCTTTTAAATATTCATGGCGAACAAGAAATAAAACAACAAAATTATCAATCTAAGTTAAGATTTGAGCGATTTGTCTTCAGT
>JARVJN010000453.1:27355755-27366854 GCA_031763805.1 Argolebias nigripinnis
GACACTGGTGCCAATATCCAGCAGTCACTGTGAAAAGGGCAGGGTACACCCTGGACAGGTCACAAGTCCATCACAGGGCCACGTCTAGCACTTTGCCACTGTCTCAACTCCCATCGTTAACGCCCCACACAGTACCAGTTAAGGGCCGGTGCCGATTCTGACGTAAACAGACAGCAGCTGTTGATTGGACCACAGACCAATGTGTGAAATGATGACGAGGCAACATTCCTTTCCACTGTTGCCTTTGTGCTAGCTCAGCATGAGAGACTGCGACAAAATGAAGACTCAATGCAATCTGTTGGCTTCCTTCCTTATATAACTTTACTATGGTAATCTACAGTTATGTGAATGTGTTTTTTTTCTCAGCGCCCTGGGATAACTTATATTATGACTTGGCGTTATATAAATAAAGTGAATTGAATCGGCGCTACCCGACCAGAAAAACTACAAACCACATATGGACCTCCACTTCCTCATCGTGTTGAAGGACGACACCACAAGAAATGAGCGCATTTACCAAGAGACATAGGGGATGATGGCACAGCATGGCTACTCCTGGACTTATTAGCAGTGCTGTGACAAGCTAAAGAAATTGAAGTCCGATTATAGGGAGATTAAAGACCAAAACGAGCAGACTGGCTCAAACACAGTGACTTGTTACGATCCCACCCACAGAGCGGGAAAACAAGTCATACCAACATCATCACCGGTGAGACGAGTGGAGTCACACTTACCAATGGCAAAGCAGCTATAGAGACAAACACCCATTCACTCTCACCTAGGGACAATTTAAAGTTACTAATGAACCTAACATGCATGTTTTTGGTCTGAGGGAGGAAACCGTAGAAAACTGATGCATACGAGAACATGCAAACTCCTCCCAGAAAAGTCACCAACCAGCTCTACAAACTGTGCCACCACGCCACCCTTTAAAAATAAAACAAATCTAAATGCTTTTGTGTTTATGAGGTTCTACTAATCCTAAATAGTTACGCAAAATTAAAACAACAAGAGGAAGGATAAACCTGTTTTGTTGGGTGGGGTGGGGGGGGGAAGACAAATATTTTAGGGGTGGCAAGTTATTTGTATATTTTGCTAAATGATTGACCCAAAAATATACAAGGGTTTTTGTACTGTATATTGACCATCGGCTTCCATCGGCCAAAGTAAAACTCGGATCGGTCAACCTTCACGTCTAACAACTGAGATTTCTACAATCCAGCCTAAAAGGGGGCTGAAGCCCATAATTTTCCCTAAACACTTGCTCAGACTTTATCATATAACACCCTATGAACCCTACAGCACGAACAAGCTTGTCATTATGACATACAATAGAACAGAACCGATGCTCAGGACTGTGCAGTAACTGTGGCATTAGAAATCACAGAGGAGCGTCTTTTCTGGGTGAGATCTAGAAACAAATATACCGTAGCACATAACAAGCATCTGCTCGTGTAAACACAAAGACTCAAAACTCTATATAACCACAGGCCCAGCTGTTTGAAGACTGCATGGTGGACGCTTTAAATTCAACATGGAAGCTCACTTTTTAAAACTTGAGCCTGTTTAGTTGAATCATTTATGTTTTACCCACACAACAAGTGTTTTTAAATTTCACGTTGAGTATTCACAGTGACGTCGTAATATAGTAATAACACATTCTCTTATCTCCACTGGTAATTGAAACATTAAGTCATATATTTATCAGTTCAAATTATGCAAGTTACGACAATAAAGCATCATTTACTGATCAGGTAAAGCTCCAGCTTTGTAAAAAGCATCTCATCTACAGGCATACTGCATCGAAGTGTAAGCTCTACAAGTAAACTGTCCAAAATGTACTTATAATAAAGTCTGTTAAAAAAAAATCAGAGAAAACACATATCTAATGGTTCACAGAGGAGAAAAGGTTCCTGTCGACTCCAGAATCCATCAATGATAATAAACACAAACTACTCTCACAACATAGCCAATCCTCTTCAGTTCTTGTGTAAAAATTTAGCTTTAAGTGGCACAGCCTGCTCAAAACTAACCTGTTTCAATCAAGCCTGAATCAGATAACTAAAGCCAAAATGTTTTTACAAGTTTCTTCAAATCTTGAAAGGTGAAAATTGGCTATAAAAGTACAAACACAGTGAATTTATTGCCTCAAGCTAAGTGCGGCAGCACTTCAGAGTGAATCAAACTAGTTATAAAGACTTTTAAAGCCCACAGACACACAGGGGAAGAAGTCAAAGGCTGAAGGAGAGGTCTTACCTCCACGGCCCGCAGTAAGCAGCAGTCCGGCGAACACGAAGGCATTCTCTTGGCCGGAGTCTGGCTCACACTCGCACAAAATGGGAAGATATAATAAAACTGTAAAAGCCCACAGCTGACAGTGCTGCTACCTACAACATGTCTCAGTGTGTCTCCAGGCCGCCTGCAGATTAGAAACTAAAAGAACAGCTGAGGATCCGTCTGTGAGGATGAAAGCTGGAGCAGAGACAGAAGCAGGAGTGGAGGATGGCAGCAGGGAGAGCGCACAGCTTCTCCGGCCGGCTCACTCCAACAACTAGCGCTCTCGCCTCTCCCTCCCCCTCACAAAGGCTTCCAGCTTCAGCCACAGGCTCTGAGGCAGTCTGAATCCACACTCTCACCAACCAATCACAAGCCTGCAAAGGGCTGATGTAATCATTCCCACACAGACACACACACACACATGCTCCACAAGACACAGACGCACAGTCATGCACAGACACAGCAAACTTTTTCAGCCCTCTCAGTTTCTTTTTTGAGCTCCATGCAGGAGGGACGACTTGAGGAGGGCGTGGGGCAGCGAGGAGGAGCGAGGACAGGAAGGACACGAAGTTGGACTTGAAGAGGACTTGTCTTTCCTCTCCCTGCAGTCCTACCTTTCTCCCTTCCTGTGGCTGAACTTTGAAGAGTCCTTACAGAGAAAAACATACGTAAACTAAAAGTGGAGAAGCTCTTGCCCTATTTTTTATGGACTGCTATGTGCCAACCCAAAACAAGACAGTCCTCATTCCACCTTTGAACTTTAGACTTATTTCAGCTTAAAAGACACAACATCCTTAGCTTGAAGTAAAGAAATGTGCATGCGTGAAAGAATGCACACACAAAAAGTCACTACAGGTGGTCCCCGACTTACGACGGCCTCGACTTACCACGTTCCGGACTTACGAACAGAACTGTTGTACAGTAAATACAGCACTGGTATGTGTTTTTAGATTAAAGTGTGTTAGCTAACCGTTTGTAAATAAAGTTCTGTGCATGTTTATGAACCAGTGTGTACACTTCTTCAGTCTCATGTTGAGAAACGGGTGTGCAGCGCAGCGTTAGCATACATTTTCTGACTTACGACCAAAAATCCGGACTTACGAACAACACGTGTTATGCGTTCCGACTTATGAATTTTCGTGTTACGAAAGGTGCGTAGGAACGGAACTCGTTTGTAAGTCGGGGACCACCTGTATATATAAACCCATCACCCCTATTTTTTGAGGAAACTGCTTTCTAGTTCTCATATTGCTTAAAAATATAATTTCTTCAAATGATTGGGGTGTCTGAAGATTAATCTATGGGGGCCAAGGCCACCATTGGCCACCCCCTGGCTCCTCCATTGCTCCAGGTGGATAAAATGTCCTTCCTCCTAGATTTATCACTCCGCACTGATTCTGACAAGGAAAAAAACTGCCTCTGTTCTTCTCCACAGTGTAACTCCTACCCACTTGAACATCTTGCACCAAAAACACTTAGGTTTACTTGTGTTCTTCATGCATTTCCAGTCCAGGGAAACACTCATCTCCAAAACTATAAATATTCACTTTTCAAATCCCTCGGTGATGGGGAGCGTACCACCTGTTACCTATGTGTGTGTGTTTGTTATTTTAATAAAACTCAAAGAGTAATCATTAGATAAACATCTACACCTGATCAGGTTTGGAGTCTAACACAAATCAAGATGGCTGCCACAACCGACTCACCGTGAAAGAAACTGAAATGACTAATTTGGACAAATTTACATACATTGATGTGGTAGTTGCTGAAAGTCATCTCTAGCTTACACATTGCACTATTAGCTAATGCACTGGCATTACATGTTAACAATGTGTTAGCAAAATATAATTTAAAGGACTGGTGAAAGCTGCATCTACAACTGGTTAACTTTTGGAGTTATTTCAAGATGGCTGCCACAGCTGAGTACCCAGCAGAAAAGTTGCTAAAACCTGGTCAGTTCTACAGAAACTGAGCTGAAGTTTGGTGTGGTAGTAGCAAACAGTCATCCCTATGATGTACTCTGAGCACTAGCATGTCGTCCATGGGGTTGTTGACATTTATGAGGTTTGAACGTCTCTAAGGTGGGTTCAGTTGAGAACTCGGGCACACAACGCAGCAGGTGATGTGCATTCGTTTAATTTAACCTTCCACTCCCCGGGATGTTCTCTCTTCCAGACACTCCGTGCACGTTCTCCTCTCTCGTGCACAGTTTCATCAAAGCTTTCTGTTAACACGGTGTGGTCTGCATTAAACACTTCCTGTTCTCTTTGTTTCTGCTCACTAATACTGTAAAAAAAAAAAAACACTGAGGCCATTAAAAAGCTCTCTGCTGTTTATGAGCAGGAGCAGTAGCTGCATCATCTTTTATGCTCCACTAGAAAACTTCCCTGCAGTGGTCACTCTTACCGCCCTGTCACTGTGGTGCTGCCACAGGATGAAGTGTCACGCGTTGATCACACACATACTTTGCCAGAGTTTTCTGCTTAGGAGCTCCAAGGTCAAATATCTTGGAGGAAATCTGATCTGTGAGGGTGGAGCTGCCCCCGCCGATCATCGCTCACTCTCTCAGCCTCGAGTGCCTGTCATGGTTCTCGTGCTCCTCCAAACTCACTCTGGATTATCAGGGCTGCAGCTGCAGATTTTGAGGACCTCAGCACCCGGGGGCCCCCGCAGCCGAGCCGAGAGCCTCCCCCCAGACCGGCTGGGGTGGCTCCCATGTTTATTAGAATGCAGGACAGGGTGGGATTGTGCCAGAGGACGACTTGTAAACTATTCATCGTTATGTGAGAAAGACAGCCGAGCAGGCTGATGGAGGCAGCACCACTTCAGTTGGGACACTTCCACGGCGGACTCTGAGAAATGAAAAGAATCTCAGTGCTGCAGCAGCAAGGCTGAAACCTGCCCTTTTTTTATTTTATTTTATTTTTTACACAAATGACTGATGAAAAATTGGGCTACTCTTTGTTTTTTCTCCCCTCTGTCACTCACAGAATGAGCTTAGTGACAGGTCTTCATTTTTTACTTTGTTTCCTGGACTTTCTCCTGCAATCAGAAAACCAAACCTCTCATTGGACTTTATTTTTGTCTTTGTCAAAACAAAAGGTAAGTAATAGAATATCAATATTTGCTGAATGTGCTTTTTTTTTTGGTTTCCCTCTCAAAATGAATTTATTTATCATTTTTATTCTAGTTTTTTAACATTTTTCCTGCTAATTAACGCCCGGGTCAGGTTTTATGTATTCTCAGCAACAAATCGGTCTAAATTAATAAATAATAAATCAGACTAACAATAACTCAAGTGCTTCTCAGAGTGTTCAGGTCTCAGATTTGATGACCCACATAGTTTGTCCCTGTGGACACGCTGGCCTTGTTTTAGCAAATTACATTAGAGACGCTTGGGGGCCTAACGGCAACGAGAATCTTCTGGTTAAGATTTTTTTTCTAAATAAGAAATTGTTAAAAATTAAAAACACGTAAGTAACTCCCAAAATTAGTGACTTTTAAAAACTATAAATTATGTTGGACATATTATCAATAGTGTAATGGTGTTTTGCTATGTAATGTGCTGTAAAGCATGATAACTTTATATATTACTTGTTTTTTTACATCTAATGATCGCCTGGACTTAAACTTATGGCTCAGAATCAGATTTTTTTTTTCTGTATGAAGCACAGAAAAAAAATATCCAGGTGAGAAGTAATCAGATTTTCTGTTAAAACCCAATAAAAGCATTTATTTAACGCTTAACATTTATTTATATGAATTTAACAAATTAATGAAGTATTTGAGTGATTTTCCTGCATGACAGAACAACATATTTGTTTTGTTTGTGTGTCAACATTTATTCTACATATCTGAAGCAGCTTGGTGTTTCTTCTGATGGTTTTACTGGTCAGGTCACGATGAAGTGGGAGAAGTTGAAACCCCCGGAGCCAGACGACCCCTTCTGCTGCTGTGAATGTGACTTTTACCAGAGCAGATGTTGTGACTGTGAGGACCTGGATGAAGCCTTTCACAGGTAAGAGCTGTGCGATGAAGTTACTTTACTGGAGAACAGAACCAGTTTATTTGTCACACACAGACAGAGCTTTCCTTAATGTAACGGTTGCTGTGAGACACACACCAGGAAGCTCTGACGCTACCGATCATCTTAATCACTTTCAAGCTTTCACTGAAATATGATACAGTTAGCAGCTAAAAAAAACATATAAGATAACTTTAGAACCATTTGCTTTGGAAATTATTGATAGCAGTCCTCTGGTGTGGTCCCTGATTCTAAACATGGTGGTTCATCCGTTGCTTGAAAAACCTGGTTTGGATTCTATGATTCTTGCAAACTTCAGGCCCATTCTAAACTTTGTGTCCTTTCAAAAGTCCTCAAGAAAGCACTGCACAGTCAACTGCCTTTCTCGAGGAGCACAGTATTCTTGGGGTTTTCCAGTATAGTCTTATAACTCTTCACAGCACTGAATCAGCTCTTTTACAAGTTTTTTTGTGATATTCATTTAGCTACGGACTCCGGTGGTGACTGTGTCATTTGTGCTTTTAAATCTCACGGCTGCTTTTGTCGCTGTGGACCATGACATTCTGCTAACACATTTGGAGCAGGGAAGGGGAATCAGGAGCAATACTTTGGTTTAAGTCCTGTTTGACAAACAAAAGGTTCAGTGTTTGTCTGGATGGTTCAGTATCCTCCTCGGCTCCATATTTTGAAGAGTCCCACAAGGCTCAGTTTTAGGCCCTCTTCTAATTTCACTCTACCTCCTTCTGCTCGATTCCATACTAAGAAAACATGGTGTTTCATTTCATTTTTGTGCAGATAGTCAGATTTATGTGTTTCTTAAAACAACAGACACAACGTCTATCAATCTGTTACTTCCATGTCTTGAGGACACAAAGGTCTGGGTAGCACTTTGAAACTTTTAACAAAAACAAAATTGAAGTGATGGGTTTTGGAGACATCACTGTGTCTCCCTTCTGAATTTAGGTTCCTTATAGCCTAGTACAGGAAACCATCTGTGAGGAGTCTGGGGGGTCTAACTGGATCTGAGCTTAAATTAGACCATCTGATCAGGACAGTTGTTGAAAGGATTTTTTTAATCATTTGAGGCAGCTGGCCAAAATAAAACCCATTCTTTCAAGAGGCTTTTTGAGGCAGTAATTCATGGTCTCATCAACTGGATTACTGTACCAACCTTGGGGGTCAGTGAGTCGTCCATTGCCCGACTGCAAAGGGTCCAAAATGCTGCAGCGGGATTTTCAACTGGCACTCATGAACGCATGCACATTTCTCCAATTTTATCTTCACTCTTTGGCTGCTACATTTTAGGATCCATCGTGAAATTATTTTATTTGCTTTTAATTCATTTAATGGCATCACCCCACCCTACCTTTCAGAGCACCCTACCTTTCAGAGCAGCTACACCTTTACACCCCCACCTGCTCTCTCAGATCAGCTGACCAGCTCCTGAGGGTCCCAAAACTAAACACAAACTCAGGGGGGTCATGCTTTTCTTGTAGCAACTTCTAAAATTTGGAACGAGCTTCCGCTTAACTTTAGACATGCCTCTTCACTGCCTGACTTCAAATCCTTATGTGAAACCCTCCATTTTGTCCCCTGTTGCAGAGGAAAGAGGGGGTTTTGGAAGCTACTCTCTGTCCATCCATTCATGCACACTGAGCATGACAACTTGAAAAATAAGTGGGGAACCGCCTTCCATTTTGTGGCTGCATTTAGAAGTAAGAAAAGCCACTATCAAAAATTGGGTTCCTACATCAAAATACAAGATGGCCACCCACCACTATTCATACAGTAAACCAACCACCCTGATAGTTAGAGTAAACTATGCTTTCTAGTTTTTGTAATGTTTAAAAGTACAGTTTCCTGAAATGACTGGAGTGGCCAAAGTTTAAACTATGAAGGCCACCCCCCTCACTCATCTCAAAAACTACAAACATTCACTATTCAGATCCCTCAGAGACAGGGGACATTGTGGTACCACTTGTTTCTTTGTTGTTTGACACTATAGTTTATCTTATGTGCTGGGATTTTTTTTTCTTGATTTTATTGTCTATTGCCAGGTTTCATTGTTTTTATTAGATTCTATTGTTTGCTTTTTAACTTTCATGTGTTCATTTGTCTGCTGTTTTCAAGATTTTTTTTTAGCTCCTTGTATAAAAGTTAAAACCTTATCTCAGCCTTCAAAGTTCTTAGCATAAACTCACAAAAACACCAACTTTTCACCAATGAATATGGAACCATTTCAGGTGTTTGAAGTAAATCCTGACCACCGCTCTGTGCAGGTGGCTGAAGAAGAGACCAGCTCCTCATGGACTCCAGTCTGCTGTGTTTGAGGCCATGATTGAGAACCTGGAGGTCTCCGTGATCCCAGCCCTGCTGCTGCTTCCTCTCCTGCTGAGGGTCGCCTCTCTGCACTACCTGCTGGGCCTCGTCCTCCTCACCACTCTGCCCGGTCTGGTCCTGTGGTACTACTACGCCACGCACCGAAGGAAGAGGCGCACCCTCTTCTTCCTCAGCCTGGCTCTGTACTCTCTAGCCTACATGTATTACCTCTTCATCGTGGAGATTTTACCCCGCGGGGATGTCAGCCCGCTGCAGGCGTGTGCTGTGACCTCTGGAATGATTCTCACTTTGGTTTCTCTCATCCACACCAAGCGAGGCCCCGGGTTTGTGACTGTTGCGCTGCATGAAGCACACAGCCGCAGGATGAAGGCTGCAGAGGACGCCATGCACCAGTCAGCAGGAGGACAGCCTCTCACAGAGAAATGGAGCATGTGTCCGGTGTGCAAACTAATTCGACCCCCACGAGCCGGACACTGCAGAACCTGTGAATCCTGTGTCCAGCGCCTGGACCACCACTGTGTCTGGTGGGTCTTATCTGAAATCTGTGGTCATGTATCTTTTCTGTGTCCGCCCATGTGACAAGAGGATGGATTTAATGAAAGTACAGGAAACACTCGTAACACAAAAATGTTTCATTTTATCATTTGTTTGGAAGCTTTTTGGTTGTCTGAAGTCATTTAGGTCAATACTTGATGCTGTGTCTTGTGTTCACTGCTCATCCTGCCCATTGTTTGCAACATCATGGGGAAGCTAAGATAGTGCTTTGAACGATACAACTTGTCTAATGATATTGACTAACCATCTTCTCAGTAGGTCTGGTTTGTCTAATGCAGGAGTCTGCAATCTGTGGTTCTTTGGTTCCTCTGTAGAGGCTTTTTCAAACGTGGGCCAAAATTAACAAACTAGGGGTGCAGTTTTTTGGCCGATCACGATCACCGATTTCTACAAAGTCTGACTTGCCGATTCTGATTTTGGCCGGTACGATTTTGTTTTATAAGCAACACTGTTAGATGTTGTAAGGTCACAATGCACCTTCAGTCTTATTTTGTTGAAAAACAGACCCTTGAACAATATTCTAGAAACAATACAAACTTGTTTTAACTGGTCACAAGGTAGTGCTCTGAAATATAAATGAAGTTTAGACAACTGTTGTTAAAACAAAAAATAAATAAAATCAGTAAAATCGGTTTCTCATGCAAGCATTGGCCGATTTCCCCAAATTAAGGAAATCGGGGCCCATAAAACGGCCGGCCGATTTATCGGTGCACCACTATCTAAAATGCTTTGATCAAAGCCAAGGTGTTTAAATTCTTCTAACAATGAAACTGGACCAGTGTTTTAACAGCAGCACCAGAATGTGGTTTTATTTTCAGTTGAAACATCTGGACTGAGAGAAACAGCCATGTGCGAGTAGCATTTATTAAAAGGTTGTGAATTAAAACAGCTATGCTTCACACATTTGATTTCCTGTTGGGCAACATTTTAAACTGAACATCCACATTACAGACTGATGGCACATTGTAACACACACCATTCACCTGTGAGGAGATTCATGAGGACACAGGGCTTTCTAAAACACAACATGGAGAAAACTAGCAGGTCTGACTTTACAGAACGTTGACACATACAGCATTTACACACATGTAGAGCTGGAGAGCAGCTGTCAAATACACAGTTCATCTAGAAGTACAGGAACCTAAATGTTGGTGTGCCGTTTCCTTCAGGCTTGTTCATGTTGCACCCGCTCCTCTCATCTATGGTCCAGGGTTCTTTCATTCATCTTTCAGCACTAGGGGTTGAACGGCATCGTGAAAGGTGAACCTTTGGGCAGAAATAGCCCGACAGTAATCCACAATAGACCCAGCACTTCCAACTTTTAACACAGAATGAAAACAAAGTTGTAAAAATGTAATTAAAAGACCATAAAGTCAAACGTGATCTCTGCCCACAGTCTGTGTTAGGTACGTCCTGTCAGCTGAAGGTGGCTAAAGGAGCTAATGAGGTTGTAGTGGCTGCTCTCCTCCTCCGTCAGCTCCAAGTTTCCTGGCCTGACCACCAGCAGCACGTTCATGCCAGCCTCTTCCGCAGCTTTAGCCTCTGCAAACACAAAAGCACCAGAGAGTAAAGCTCCAAAACTACAGCTGCGTTTTTACAACATGTCGCGCGCATTACTGTCCCTCGTCATGGAGGGTGGAGTCACATGCATTACTGTCCCTCGTCATGGAGGGTGGAGTTACTGTCCCTCGTCATGGAGGGTGGAGTCACACGCATTACTGTCCCTCGTCATGGAGGGTGGAGTCACACGCATTACTGTCCCTCGTCATGGAGGGTGGAGTCACATGCATTACTGTCCCTCGTCATGGAGGGTGGAGTCACATGCATTACTGTCCCTCGTCATGGAGGGTGGAGTCACACGCATTACTGTCCCTCGTCATGGAGGGTGGAGTCACACGCATTA